>UESW01004944.1:549415-579750 GCA_900491605.1 Calamus simplicifolius | reverse complement strand
ATTGAGGATTTTGATGATTAACAAAACTATTTGAGTATAACATTTGATGTTACTAATGATTTTGATTAAGTCTTTCAGTTTATAAGTCTAATTAATGATCAAAATCAAGAAGGAAAATCAAGTTCTGGTTTGAATCTAATGTCAAGGTAAGACTGCAGACATTAGAGTCGACACATGGAATCGCAGAGCCGACTCCGGAAAATGGCACAGACTTAGAGTCGACTCCGGGACTGTGAGAGCCGACTCTATCAGAAACAACAGAACGTTGGATTTTCAGGCCACGACTTAGAGTCGACTCCCGGACTGTTAGAGTCGACTCCAGAAGAATTTTGTGTCGACCCCAGAAAAGTCAGAGACGACTCCAGATCGAGCGGATTAAATTATTTCGAGTTAGAGCCGACTCCAGAAAAGCCAGAGCCGACTCCAGAATGTCAGACACGGCTCCAGAACTGTCAGAACGACTCTAAACTTTAACTTTATCAATTTTAATCCCAACGGCTATTGTTATTTATGGATCTAATCCTTTTTCACTTGCTTCTAACGGATAGTTTTGCACTATTTGTGGATTAATCGAATCTATAAGAAGAGGGGTGATTGCATCCCAAAAAAGAAAGAGAGAAAAACAAGAAAGAGGCAAAAAGAAAAGAATAGAGAAAATCCTTGAGATCCATCAGAAAAGAAAAGAGGGAAAACCTGTAAGGAAAGATCATACTCATTCCCCAAGAGAAGAGAAAGAGATTCCAAGCCTTTGCTGTTCTACTTAGAAGAAATCTCAAAAGAAGGAGAAGCCCTAGTTTTTCAATCTTCTGAACCTCAAGAGCATATTCAAAGGAAGATCCATTCAAAGGAAGAGAAGGAAGAAGCCACCAAGATCTTCGAATCAGGCTTTGGTTCCTAATCTCTATTTATTGTTTCATTATTGTATATTTGCTCATTGAAGGAGCAGTTTGCTTTTGTAAATCAAATACTGTTTGCTGGGTCAATCTGGTGATTGATTCAGTTGAGGCTGTTAGCCTTGTGCAAGCATTTGCTTGTGGTTTTAGGTTTTGTGCTGGTGAGCCTTGAAAACCAGCTGGGTTCGTTGTGCGCCCGGGAAAACAACAAGTTTGAGTTGTGAGCTTGCAAAACAACTCTGCTGTAATCAGTTTGATTATAGTGTGGACCCAAGAGGTACTTGGGAGTGGACGTAGGTGTAGGTACACCGAACCACTATAAAATCTATTGTGTTTGCCGTGATTGTCTCTTTATCTTCAACTCTTCATTTATAGTTGCTTAGTTTTAAATCTGTGAATCTAAGTTTTTATTTCCGCTGGGGGTTATCTATTCAAAAGAGTTTAATTTTTGAAAAACCCAATTCACCCCCCCTCTTGGGTTGCTATCTGGACCAACAATTGGTATCAGAGCTAGTGCTCATTTGATTTGATCTAACGATCAAGAGTCAAAGATCCACATGGCAACTCAAGCTGGTTCATCTTTTTCGAAGGTCAATCTACTAATAGACCACCCTTATTTAATGGTTCTAACTATGGTTATTGGAAAGCTAGAATGAAAATATTCATTCAAGCACTTGACTATGATCTATGGAGTATTATAGTCAATGGACCACACACACCCACTGCTAGAGTTAATGGCATGGAGATTCCTAAACCGGAAACGGAATGGGATGAACATGATAGAAAATTGGCACAACTCAATGCCAAAGCAATGAATGTCTTATACTGCTCATTAGATGCAAATGAATTCAATCGCATATCTATTTGCATTTCTGCTAAGGAAATCTGGGATAGACTTGAAGTTACCCATGAGGGAACAAATCAAGTCAAGGAATCCAAGATTAACATGCTAGTTCATAAATATGAATTGTTTAAAATGGATGCATGTGAATCTATTGCTGATATGTTTACAAGATTTACTGACATAGTTAATGGTTTAAAAAGTCTTGGTAAATCTTATAATAATTCTGATCTTGTGAGAAAGGTCTTGCGTTCCTTGCCTAGGACTTGGGAAGCTAAGGTGACGGCAATACAAGAAGCAAAGGATCTAAGTACACTACCCCTAGAAGAACTGTTGGGATCCTTGATGACTCATGAGCTTCAAATCAAGCAACATGTTGATGAAGATGAGTCAAAGAAGAAAAGAAATATGGCTCTTAAGATTTCTGAATATATGGAAGAGCCTCATGAATCCGAGGATGAAAGTGATGATGAGGACATGGCACTCATCACAAGAAAATTTAAAAGATTCATGAAGAAGAAGAAGTTTGAAAAGAAAAAGCCCTTTGCAAGAAAAGATGAGGACAAGGGCAAAGAAAAGGAAGTTATTTGTTTTGAATGCAAGAAGCCGGGTCACTTTAAATCTGAATGCCCTCAACTAAAGAAAGGCACCCGGAGGTTCAAAAAGAAGGCAATGATGGCCACATGGAGCGATTCGGAAAGTACAAGTTCCGAAGAAGAAGAAAAGAGTGAAATGGCCAATCTATGCTTCATGGCGGACAACGATGAGGTAAGTCCGAGTTTTCTTGATGACTTCACTTTTGATGAATTACATAGTGCTTTTTATGAATTAATGGATGATTTTGCAAACCTAAGTTCAAAGAACAAAGATTTGAAAACTCAAATGCAAAAACTATCATTAGAAAATGAAAAGCATGTTATTGATAAAGAACTTTTAATAAAAGAAAAAGAAAGTTTGAAAAATGAAGTTGATAGACTTAAGCCTATAGTTGATAAATTTACACTAAGCTCTATCAAACTTAATATGATTTTGGAAAATCAAAAGGCTTTTTGATAAAGCTGGATTAGGATATAATCCACTTAAAAAGCAAAAATCATTGAAAAACATTTTTGTACATGCTGAAAAATCATTAAACATTACTTGTTTTAAATGTGGAGACAAAGGACATAAATCATATATGTGTAAATCTTCACATAGAAAGAAAAAGATGATTTGGGTTCCCAAAGGAACAATTTTTAATGCTTCTAACCATGAAGGACCCAAGAAGGCTTGGGTACCTAAAATTAAGACATAAATGTTTTGCAGGAGTGTCTTGCAGCCATCAGACTGAAAAGAAAATGGTACCTGGACAGTGGTTGCTCAAGACACATGACGGGTGACAAAGATCAATTCATCACCCTTGAATCAAAAAGAGGTGGAGTAGTTACTTTTGGTGATAATGGTCAAGGCCATATCATGGGCATTGGTAAGATTCAAATTACTCCATCTACTCATATTGATAATGTTTTATATGTTGATGGACTTAAACATAATCTAATAAGTATTAGCCAACTGTGTGACAAAGGTTTCAAGGTCTCCTTTGAAGCTTCTGTTTGCACTGTTACTAATCCCATTGATAATAGCATTATTCTTGTTGGTAAACGCTATGGCAATGTGTACTTAATTGATTTGAGTAATTTATCTCCAAGTAATCATTGCTTAGTTGCTGATAATGCTAGAATGAATGAGATTGGTTGGCTGTGGCATCGTAGATTAGGTCATGCAAGCACACACCTAATTTCCAAATTATTAAAAATGGATTTAGTTAAAGGTATTCCTAGTCTAAATTTTGAAAATAATCGAATATGTGATGCATGTCAATTTGGAAAACAAACAAGAACTTCTTTCAAATCTAAGAATGTTGTTTCAACTACTAGGCCACTAGAGCTACTACACATGGACCTTTTTGGACCTACTAGAACCACAAGTCTAGGAGGAAAGAAATATGGTCTAGTGATAGTAGATGATTACTCTAGATTCACTTGGGTAATGTTTTTGGCTCACAAAGATGAGACTTTCTCAATATTCATGAAATTTGTTAAGAAAGTCACTAATGAGAAAAACACTACCATAGTGTCTATTAGAAGTGATCATGGAACTGAATTTGAAAATCACTTATTTGAAAAATTCTGTTTTGAAAAAGGCATACATCATAACTTCTCTGCACCTAGAACACCACAACAAAATGGAGTTGTAGAAAGGAAGAATAGGACTTTAGAAGACATGGCCCGTACCATGCTATGTGAAAGCCAACTTCCAAAATATTTTTGGGCGGAAGCTATAAACACAGCTTGTTACATTCTAAATAGAGCCCTAATTAGACCTATCCTTAAGAAAACTCCCTATGAACTTTGGATCAATAGGAAACCAAATTTAAGTTATTTTCATGCATTTGGTTGTAGATGTTTTATTCATAACAATGGTAAGGATAATCTTGGGAAGTTTGACGCAAAGTCTGATGAAGGTATCTTCCTAGGATATTCTACATCTAGCAAAGCATATAGAGTATTTAATAAGAAAAGCTTAGTTGTAGAAGAATCCATTCATATAGTGTTTGATGAGTCTTTAGCATCAAGTTCAGATAAAATTGATGATGAGGAAGATACATCTTTGATTGAAAGATATTGAAAAATTAAATGTATCTTCAGATCAGGAACCTGAAGTTAAGGATGATGACTCACCTAAGGATGATGGTATTGATACTGTTCAAAATGATCAAGATCTACCTAGAGATTGGAGATATGCTTATGGTCATCCTAAGGACCTAATCATAGGTGATCCATCTCAAGGTGTAAGGACTAGATCATCAATGAGAGATATCAATAATCATCTTGCATTTGTATCTCATATAGAACCTAAGACTATAGAGGAAGCCGAAAAAGATAGTTATTGGATGTTAGCAATGCAGGAAGAATTAAACCAATTCACTAGAAATCAAGTTTGGACCCTAGTTGAAAGACCTAAAAATCACCCTATAATAGGATCTAAATGGGTATTTAGAAATAAATTAGATGAAAATGGCATAGTAATTAGAAACAAAGCTAGACTAGTTGCAAAAGGATATAATCAAGAAGAAGGTATAGATTTTGATGAAACTTTTGCACCTGTTGCTAGATTAGAAGCCATTAGGCTACTACTTGCATTTGCATGTCATATGAATTTCAACTTATTTCAAATGGATGTTAAAAGTGCATTTCTAAATGGTTTTATAAATGAGGAAGTTTATGTTGAACAACCTCCTGGTTTTGAAGATCATGAATTTCCAAACCACGTCTTCAAACTACACAAAGCACTTTATGGTTTAAAGCAAGCACCTAGAGCTTGGTATGATAGATTAAGTAAATTTTTAATTGAAAATGACTTTTCTAGAGGAAATGTTGATAAAACATTGTTTTTAAAAAGAAAAGGAAAGGATTTATTAATCGTTCAAATTTATGTTGATGACATTATATTTGGTGCTACTAACAATCTTCTTTGTCAAGAATTTGCTAAGCTAATGCAGGGAGAATTCGAGATGAGCATGATGGGAGAACTAAACTTCTTCCTTGGACTTCAAATCAAACAAGAGAAAGCGGAATTTTCATTAACCAAACAAAGTATACAAAGGAAATACTCAAGAAATTTGGTATGGAATCTGCTAAACCTCTTGGTACGCCAATGAGTCCCTCATGCAAGCTGGACAAGGATGAAGTAGGTAAGAAAGTAGATCAAAGCATTACAGAGGTATGATTGGATCACTTCTTTATCTAACTGCAAGTAGGCCAGATATCATGTTTTCTGTCTGCTTATGTGCAAGATATCAATCTAATCCTAAGGAATCACATTTACTTGCTGTTAAAAGAATCTTTAGATACTTAAATGGAACTAAAAATGTAGGATTATGGTATTCTAGAGACTCAACCTTAAAATTGATTGCTTATTCTGATTCTGACTATGCTGGTTGTAAGTTAGATAGAAAGAGTACAAGTGGGGTATGCCAACTTTTAGGAAGTAACTTAATCTCTTGGTTTAGCAAGAAGCAAAATTCGGTTGCATTATCCACTGCTGAGGCAGAGTATGTTGCAGCTGGAAGTTGCTGTGCTCAAATCCTTTGGATTAAGCGACAACTTGAAGATTATGGTATCACACTTGATAAAATACCTATTAAATGTGATAATACTAGTGCTATCAATCTAACTAAAAATCCAATTCAACATTCAAGAACTAAACACATTGAAATTAGACATCACTTTATTAGAGAACATGTAACTAACAAAGATGTTTGTCTTGAATATGTTAATACTAATGATCAATTAGCTGATATCTTTACCAAACCTTTGAGTGAGGAGAGATTTTGCTATCTTAGAGGAGAATTAGGAGTTTGTGATCCTTTAGAATAATTTTCTGAAACTCCTAAGGACAACAACTATCTAGATTCTATAATTTCTTGAAAATCCTCTATGTTCAATAAGGAAATTTATCTAGAAAGTTGATTTATTGTTTCCCCAATTGTTAAGGAACACTTATCTAGAGTTTGATGATTAATTTGATCAGTTTCAGATCCTTGAAAATCTGATTTTTCTGAAACTATTGTGGAGTCGACACCTTCAGTTTGTGGAGTCGACACCTTCTTATTTTGATGTTCTGTCTGGGCAATTAGAGCCGACTCTGGCTTCTGTAGAGCCGACTCTAATTCGGGCGCTGACAGATTCTCTGGTTCGGAGCCGACACCTCGTTTTCGGGAGTCGACTCTAAGTGGAACTAGGTCAAAATAAAAAGGGCGGAGTCGACCCCAAACGATTTCTATCGTCTCCTAAACATTTTCAAGCCGTTCCAAACTGATTCCAAACCCTCCAAATCCCTCAAAACCCTTGATTACTCAGTCCAATCGAATCCAATGGCTCCCAAAAGGCGTGCTACCATTGGTGGTTCGACTGTTCCGACGAAGCGCCGTTCAAATCGGAGGCAACCTTCGTCATCTTCTTCATCTGCCACTCAAGATGACTCTCCACCCTCACCATCTTCTCCAAAAGTCGACCAATTAGCTGGTAAGGCCATTACAACCGGAAGGAAAGTCGATTTCAACTTCTTTATTTCCGAAGGCTTTGCTATTGGGCGATTGTTGCAAGAAATGGGATGGGAGAAGGTCTGCTCTTTGGATATTCCTACCTACCCGCCCTAGTAAGAGAGTTTTATAATGATTTAAGTAGAGGAGAGGGAGGATTAGTAAGTGTTGTAAGAGGAACAAAGGTAGTCATCACAGCCGAATCTCTTGGTAATTTATTGGAAATGCCTACTGTTGGACTTATTGAATATCATCATGAAGATAGAGGAGGAGCTCTATCAAGGATGTTAGGAAGAGAAGTCTCTGAGTTTGAGGAAATTTTAGCAAATCAACTTAATTTGGAACTCAGACTGCTTCACAATATCTGTGGGAGGATTCTTTTTCCTAAAATCGGAAGGTTTGAGTATGTCTCGGAGCGAGACGTTTTATTAATGGACTGCATACTCACTGGTAGACCCTTAAATCTTGCTGAGATGATGATAGGCTATATGGCGGAGGCAGCTACTAAGAAGAGATCTACATTGCCATATGGTATGGTTTTAACTTTAGTTTTCAGAAGCCAAGGTGTTCTTATAATGGACAATGAGCCACTAAGAAAGTTAAGACATACAGATTATTATAGTGTCTCTACAATTCACCGAATGGGCTTTAGAAAAGAAAATGGAAACTGGATTAAAAGAGGACATGAGGCCAGAGCTGAGGAGGTTAGAGTTGAGGAAGTCAGAGGAGAAGACATTCCTGACCACCTGGACCTTCTGCTGGACCTTCTACTGGACCACCTGCTGGACCCTCAGAAGCTGGACCAAGCTCTCAACTTCCACATCAGTCAGCAATGGCATCAGAAAGATTTTCTGAGGAGCAAATTGGTCAGCTCAGGGCTTTACTTGCTGAGTATGACAGTGTAAGAACAAATGATATGTGTAAATTAAGAGAGGAGTTCAATCAACTAAAGATGAGATTAATTCAAGACTCGACATGATTTCTTTTTCACTTAGCAATTCCGTCGAATCCTTTAGCGCTGATCTTCATAGTATTTTTGAAAGGATGGAAGGGATTGCTGACGGTTCTGGAAAGTATCTTCATGCTACAAGTCAACTAAAGAAAGATATTGACCTTGCCGTTTCTCAGATTGAAGCATGTCTTGAAAGCTTTAAGAAAACCCAAAAAGATGATGTTATGGAGATGATCGGACATCTAAAGAAAATAGTGTACAAGCATATTTGATCCTAGGTTGTATCTTAGGATTTCTTGTTTTCTTTCTTAGCATGTATATAGGACTTTACTTAAATCTTTTTTTGAATACATGTAATAGATCTTGCTTTGGAGTACAAATGGTTGAATGAATATTACACTTTTATTACAAATTTGTCTTTGATTGAATGTCAATGAATGTCAATTCCTATCTTTATGACTATTCGAACCAACATCCTCGCTTTGATAACATTCCTTATTTGCTTTTAAAACTCACCTTATTGTTGATAACAAAAAAGGGGGAGAGATGAGTGTATAATGCATAAAAAGGAAAAAGAGAATTTTTAAGAGTGTATAATAAAGAGAATGAAGAGAAAGAAAATGAAGAACAATTCTGAGAATAGAAAGAAGAGATTTTTTGAAAAAATTCAGTCTATCTACATAGGGGGAGTTATTCAATGCAGGGGGAGCTTAATAAATTTCTCCATATAAAAGTTGAATCATTTTGATTGATGTCATGTTTTGTTTATCTTTATTCATTTTGAATGTTGGCATCAAATTCTCTATTACAAAGTCTCTAAGCTTTAAATTCTCAATTCAAATGAATTTCTTTAATGCATATACTCAAAGTTTTTGTCATCATCAAAAAGGGGGAGATTGTTGACCCAATTGAGGATTTTGATGATTAACAAAACTATTTGAGTATAACATTTGATGTTACTAATGATTTTGATTAAGTCTTTCAGTTTATAAGTCTAATTAATGATCAAAATCAAGAAGGAAAATCAAGTTCTGGTTTGAATCTAATGTCAAGGTAAGACTGCAGACATTAGAGTCGACACATGGAATCGCAGAGCCGACTCCGAAAACGGCAGACTTAGAGTCGACTCCGGGACTGTGAGAGCCGACTCTATCAGAAACAACAGAACGTTGGATTTTCAGGCCACGACTTAGAGTCGACTCCCGGACTGTTAGAGTCGACTCCAGAAGAATTTTGTGTCGACCCCAGAAAAGTCAGAGACGACTCCAGATCGAGCGGATTAAATTATTTCGAGTTAGAGCCGACTCCAGAAAAGCCAGAGCCGACTCCAGAATGTCAGACACGGCTCCAGAACTGTCAGAACGACTCTAAACTTTAACTTTATCAATTTTAATCCCAACGGCTATTGTTATTTATGGATCTAATCCTTTTTCACTTGCTTCTAACGGATAGTTTTGCACTATTTGTGGATTAATCGAATCTATAAGAAGAGGGGTGATTGCATCCCAAAAAAGAAGAGAAAAAACAAGAAAGAGGCAAAAAGAAAAGAATAGAGAAAATCCTTGAGATCCATCAGAAAAGAAAAGAGGGAAAACCTGTAAGGAAAGATCATACTCATTCCCCAAAGAAGAGAAAGAGATTCCAAGCCTTTGCTGTTCTACTTAGAAGAAATCTCAAAAGAAGGAGAAGCCCTAGTTTTTCCAATCTTCTGAACCTCAAGAGCATATTCAAAGGAAGATCCATTCAAAGGAAGAGAAGGAAGAAGCCACCAAGATCTTCGAATCAGGCTTTGGTTCCTAATCTCTATTTATTGTTTCATTATTGTATATTTGCTCATTGAAGGAGCAGTTTGCTTTTGTAAAATCAAAATACTGTTTGCTGGGTCAATCTGGTGATTGATTCAGTTGAGGCTGTTAGCCTTGTGCAAGCATTTGCTTGTGGTTTTAGGTTTTGTGCTGGTGAGCCTTGAAAACCAGCTGGGTTCGTTGTGCGCCCGGAAAACAACAAGTTTGAGTTGTGAGCTTGCAAAACAACTCTGCTGTAATCAGTTTGATTATAGTGTGGACCCAAGAGGTACTTGGGAGTGGACGTAGGTGTAGGTACACCGAACCACTATAAAATCTATTGTGTTTGCCGTGATTGTCTCTTTATCTTCAACTCTTCATTTATAGTTGCTTAGTTTTAAATCTGTGAATCTAAGTTTTTATTTCCGCTGGGGGTTATCTATTCAAAAGAGTTTAATTTTTGAAAAACCCAATTCATCCCCCCTCTTGGGTTGCTATCTGGACCAACATTTGTGCACTAGAATATTGATCTTAGATTCTTTAACTTGATTGGTACCCTCATGGGTAACCTCTAATCTATCCCAAATCTCCTTTGCGGAATTACATGTAGAGATTCTATTAAATTCATTAGCATCTAAAGAGCAATACAAGACTTTCATGGCCTTAGCATTGAGCTGTGCCATTTTCCTATCATTATCATTCCAATCCCTTTCGGGTTTAGGAACAATAGTGCCATCAACAATGTGTGTGGGTGTACTAGGTCCATTAGTTATAACACCCCACAATTCATAATCAGAAGCTTGAATGAATATCCTCATTCTTGCTTTCCAATATGAATAGTTGGAACCATTAAACAAGGAAGGTCTATTCGTAGAATGACCTTCGGCAAATGATCCAACTTGAGCTGCAATTTGGATCTTTAGCTCTTGATCGTGTGATCAAATTCAAATGAGCACTATCTCTGATACCAATTGTTGGCCCAGATGACAACCCAAGAGGGAGGGGTGAATTGGGTTCTTTAAAAAATTTAACATCTTAAAAAATTGTTTGCTTAAGATGAATGAAAGTAAATGCAATGCAAATATAAAGCATAATCAATGAGATAGA
Source organism: Calamus simplicifolius (assembly GCA_900491605.1). NCBI lineage: Eukaryota > Viridiplantae > Streptophyta > Magnoliopsida > Arecales > Arecaceae > Calamus > Calamus simplicifolius. Next base: position 569,090 of record UESW01004944.1, on the reverse strand, counting down.
GATAGAGACAATAGAAGCACGGCAAACACAAAGATTTTATAGTGGTTCGGTGTATCTAACACCTACGTCCACTCCCAAGATTCACTTGGGTCCACACTATAATCTCCTTGATTACAGCCGAGTTGTTTTACAAGCTCACAACCCAAACTTGTTATTTTACCCGGGATCACAATGAACCCAGTCGGTTTTTCAGGCTCACCAACATAAAACCCTAAACTAAAACTATTCTAGCTTGACCCGAGGTTAACAACCTCCACTAGTTCAATCCCCTTGATAGAACTAGCACAAATAAGTATAAGAATGTTTTACAATAATTCACAGCTCCTTAGTTGAGCAAATATTTAAAATAAGTAAACAAGTTTAGAAAAGCCTATTTGGAGATGATTGAATTTGAGCTTTTCTTCTTTTCCTCTTCTTCCTTTGGAATGATGAATAAAGCCTCACCTTTAATCCCTCACAGTTGTTGCAGTTGAGAAGATTGGAAATGAAAGAAACAGAGCTTTTTCTTCAATTTGGGAAATCCACCGATTTTTGATTTGAGGCACCTTGGATTCCTCTTTGAGCTTTTAGGAGTGGAAGGATTTGAGTTTGAAGGATTTTCTCTTGAGATTCAGGCTCAGGCTTTCTCAAATTTTTGATTTGAAAAATTTTCTATTTTTCTCGTCGTCTCTTTTTTCAAATGGGTGTTTTCTCCTTTTTATAGATTTTCTTCAATCCATTTTTGGGATGAAACTAGCCGTTGGAGTGTACCTGTAGACAAAATATATCCATTAGAAATTAGGTAAAAAGGAAATATTACCGTTAGAGCTGATCTAGCAATTTAAATTTTTGTTCCAATCAGGTTGGAGTCGGCTCCAACTTTTCAGGTGTCGGCTCTAGGTCATTTTTTCAAAAATAGAAATTTTCAAGTTCGTTGAGGAGTCGGCTCTAAAAAGTAAGTGTCGGCTCACCTTCGCCAGGTTTCGACTCTCGAAAGCTGTAGGTGTCGGCTCCAGGATGCTTAAAAAATTAACATTCTATTCCCGCATCGGAGTCAGCTCCAGACACTGTAATTGTCGACTCCGAAACTCTGGGTGTCGGCTTCGAAACTCTTGGTGTCGGCTCCAGACAGTATCAAAAATTAGAATAAAATTTGAATGGCCATGGGGTCAGCATCAGGAATTCTAAGTGTCGACTCCAGGTTCTAAAACTTTGAAATTGATGTTTTGCAATGGATTCAAAACACATTTCTTAAATCATTTAAATTGATCAAATAAATTTAACTCCTGAAACACTTATAAAATCCATAGCAATCAAATAAATATACTCAATTCCTTTATTAATCATCAAAATCAATAAATGGATCAACACGTCAACACGCCGCTGAGGCAGAGAGAGCCGATGAGGCCGTAATGATGCCGCTGAGGCAGAGATAGCCGTTGAAGCTGCAATGACGCTGCTAAGGCAGAGAGAGCCATTGAGGCTGCAATAATTCTGTGGAGGCAAAGAAAGCCGTTGAGGCTGAAATAAAATTGTCGAAGCAGAAATAAAGCCGTGGGGGCTGAAATAAAATTGCTTTGAGTGTTTGTGTGCTAGTTCGGGAGGTGACTCGAGTGGGTACGGGCTGTTAGGGATTTGAACTGACTCGGGGGCATATCCTAGCCAGACCAAGTGGTATCTGTTAGCCACAATGCCATCGAGCTCCTTCGGAACCGTCTCGGGTGTTTGTGTGCTGGTCTGGGAGGTGACTCGAGCGGGTACAGGCTGTTAGGGACTTGAACCGACTTGGGGCGTATGCTAGCCAGACCGAGTGGTGTCTCGTTAACTATGATAACGCCGAGTTCCTTCGAAACTACCTCGGGGGTTTTGTGGTCGGCCCGAGGGATGGCTCGAGGTCGCTGGAACCATAGGTCTTGAACCATTGTGGGGGTTTCGCGGCCGACCCGGGGGTGACCTTAGGATCGCAGGACCGTTGAGAGCCTTTTGAAAGGTTAATTTTGTCGGTTTCCTATAATGCATTCAGACACTAATGAAAAGAAATTTTTCTGAAAGTGTAATGTACTTAGCTTTTTGTAGTTGTTTGCCTTTGCGTCGTGTTTGGTATCGAGCTGGCTTCGGGCTTGAGGTCGATGGTACATCGGGCTTTGAGTGCCGACCGGAGTCGGGCTTGAGTGCCGATGGTACATCATGTTTTAGGTGCCCACTGGAGTCGGGCTTGTGTGCCGATGGTACATCGGGCTGAGGCATCCTCCAAAAGAGAGGAGACAGGGGCCGAGCACCGTGGGAGCTTGGTGCCGAGGCCGTACGAGGCCGAGGAGAAAAGCCGAGGCTGTATGAGGCCGAGGAGAAAAGCCGAGGCCGAGGGAACTGGTCCGAGGCCGAGCGTGAGTTGAGGCCGAGCATAAGCTAAGGCTGAGGCTGCACGATGCCAAGGGGGCAGCGGAGTGCCAAGGGGAGCTCAGTGCTAGGAGCTGAGGCTGAGGTCGTACAAGGCTGAGGGGCAGCGAAGTGCCGAGGGGAGCTCGGTGCTGGGAGCTGAGGCTGAGGCCGTACGAAGCCGAGGGGGCAGCGGAGTGCCAAGGAAAACTCGATGCTGGGAGCTGAGGCCGAGGCCGTATGAGGCCAAGGGGGTGTCAGGTCCGAAGCCGAGGGCGATGGGACCCCAGAGACCGAAGGGACTTTGGAGGCCCAAGGGACCTTAGAGGCCGAAGGGACCAAGGCCGACTAGAGCCGAGGCCGACCGGAGCCGAGGTCGACCGGGATCGAGGCCGACTGGAATCGAGGCCAACTAGGGTCGAGGCTAACTGGAGCCGAAGGGACCTCGAAGGCCGAAGTCACCCTTCGCACCTGCCCTTTCATGTCAAATTCAACTATGATTCCTTGCCGGTAGGGAAACCCGTTTCCTTTTGTGGTGCCTTGTGTAGACAACTCCATGCTTCCCTTGACTGGCAGCCAGTAGTCCTCTTCCGAGGCGGAGCCTGGGAGCGGATGCCAGTCAATTGTAAGTTGGAGAGTCGGTTTCTCCTGACTATGAGTTGACTTTGGGTCTTCTTCTTTTATCATGAAATTTGGAGGTGAGTGCCCATCAACTGTGAGCTGGGGAGTTGGCTTCTCCCGACTGTGAGTTGTCTTTGGGCTTCTTGATGGCTAAAAGTAACAAGCAATATGTTGCAAGTGTATAATTTAAACAAAGGTATTACCCGATCGGCCGTTGGCCGCTGAGGCTGAAATGAAGCCGTTGAGGCTATGACGAAGCCGCTAAGGCAAAGTTTAGGCCGTAGAGAGCCTTTTGAACCCCGAAGGGTAACCCGAGAGTCACTAGGATGGGACCATGCTTGGGAGCCTTTAACCTCAGAGGGTGACCTGAGAGTTGAGAGTCGTCAGGTGCCTTTTAACCCTGGAGGGTGATCTGAGAGTTGAGAGTCACCAGGTGCCTTTGGTGCCGAGCTGGCCTCGGGCTTGAGTGTTGATGTACATGGGCTTTGAGTGCCGACCAGAGTCGGGCTTGAGTATCGATGGTACATCGGGCTTTGAGTGCCAACCGGAGTTGGGCTTGAGTGCCGATGGTACATCGGGCTTTTTGGATCTGGTGGTACACCGGTCTTCGATGCCGATGGTACATTGGGCTTTTTGGATCCGATGGTACATTGGTCTTTGATGCTGATGGTACATCGGGCTTTCTGGATCCGATGGTACACCAGTCTTCGGTGCCGATGGTATATCGAACTTTCTGGATTCGATGGTATACCGATCTTTGGTGCCGATGGTACATTAGGTTTTCTGGATCCGGTGGTACATCGGTCTTCGATGCCGATGGTACATCGAGCTTTCAGTGCTGACCAGAGTCGGGCTTGAGACACTAACGCGAGGTTGGTCTTGAATGCCGATGCAGAGTCGGTCTTCCCTGCATGACATTTTAAATATCAATGAAAGAAATACTGTCTTAAGTGTAGCGTACTTAGCTCTTGTAGCACCCCTGTTTCCTTCTGCTGATTTGGACACTTCAGTCCGCTGGTGGTCTGTCCCCTAGGGAAATAGGCCAAGGGGCTGAGGCCAAGGCCGAGGGGAGCTCGGGCGACTGCATGGCTTGGGAGCCAAAGCCGAGGCAGGCCGGGGCTGAGGGAGCAGGAGATGGAGGCCTTTCGAGGCCGATGGGAGCTGGCAGCGAGGACTGGAACTGGGTGAAGGCCTTCCGAGAGCATGGAAACGGGAGTTTGGAGCTCCTTGCCTTGACCTTCTTATCTCCCAAACCAGCTCTGGAGAAGGATGGAGTTGGAGATGCCGCTGCCCTTACTTGGGCCTTCCTCTGCATCGTCGTCCGTAGGAGAGAAGGCTGCTTGGGTGGCGAGTGATGGCTCTCTGAGCTTTAAGTCGCTGATGAGCTTGATGATGGTAGACCTCTTGCTGGGGAGATTCCCGGCAGGATGAAGGATGGCTGGCTTGAGCAGTGGCCAAAGAGCAGTGAAAGCTTTTGCTCACTGTTGCGTGGTCATGAGATGTTGCCTCCGAAGCTTTTGCTCAGCTTGTTGAAGGTGCCCCCCAGCGCAACTGGTGAAAGCTTCCCAGATTCTTGTCATCACCATCTTCACAATCCACCATTTTGATAAAAAAGGGATGAGGATCTACAAACCAGCATCGCTGACCCCCCCTTCCTGGCGCGCCAATCTGTTGATGCCAAATCACCATTCTCGAACGTCTGCGAACGTCCGATCACCTCCTTCAGTGAGCCCAGGATCCTCCGGCGAGCTTCTTGCGCCTGTGGGCCTGCAAACAAGTCCCAGGGGCCGGAGATTCTGATGAGGACCCTTCGATGCTCAAGTCAGTGCTCTAGGCAACAGCCGTAAGCTTGAGGAAGCTTGAAACAGAAGAAGAGAGAGGCTTAGAGCCATGCTCTCTGTGTGCAAGAATGAGTGTTTGGGTGTGTTGTGGTTACCTGGTCGGGGGTCCCTCTTACTAATTTTTTTGGTGCTTAGAGCCTGTCAGTCTTGGGGCATGATCACTTGTCAGAGCATTAATTGATGGCAGCAATAGTGGAGCTTACCTCCATATGACGTGTCAGGCTGCAGGCCGTGTCCCGTCAGAGTAGGTGGCTGCAGCTGGTTGACAGGTGCTATTTTGGTTTGGACAGCTATCGTAGGCTACTGCAGGGCGTGGCCGACCATTACGGCGCTTGCTAGACGTGTCCCCTACGTTGCCTTTTTTGCTGTCCTGTGTGGACAGCGATGGCTGATAAAGTTAGTCACATGGGCCCCAAGGTGCAGGTGCCAAGCACTGTTCATGCATATGGTACTGTTCACGGCCGAAGGGAGTAGGCCGAGGGGCTGAGGGAAGCTTGGTAGCTGCAGGTCCGAGGCCGAGTGCTGCAGAAGCTGAGGCCGAGGGGAAAGTCCGAGGCCGAGCATGTCTGAGGACGAGGGGAAGTCCGAGGCCAAGCACTGCAGGAGCCAAAGCCGAGGGGAATAGGTCCGAGGTCGAGCATGTCTGAGGCCGAGGGGGAAGTCCAAGGGCGAGTGCTGTGGGAGTCGAGGCTGAGTGCTATAGGAGCCAAAGCCGAGGGGATAGTCCAAGGCCGAGTGCTGCAGGAGCAGAGGCCGAGGGGAACAGGTTCAGGGCCGATCGGACCGAGGCCGACAGGAGCCGAGGCCGACAAGGATTGAGGCCGATTGGGGCCAAAGGGACCTCAGAGGCCGAAGGGACCTTAGAGGTCGACTGGGACCGAGGCCGAAGGGACCTCGGAGGCCGACTGGGGCCAAGGTCAACTGGGACCGAAGGGACCTCGGAGGCCGACTGGGACCGAGGCCGACTGAGGCCGAATGGACCTCGGATGCCGATTGGGGCCGAGGTTGACTGGGACCTAAGGGACCTCGGAGGCCGATTGGGACCGAGGCCAACTAGAGCCGAGGCCAACTGGGCCCGAAGGGACCTCGGAGGCCGACTGGGGCCGAGGTTCGACTGGGACCGAAGGGACCTCGGTGGTCGAAGGGACCTCAAAGGCCGATTGGGGTTGAGGACGACTAGGACCGAGGCCGACTGGGACCGAGGCTGACTGGGGCCAAAGGGACCTCGGAGGCCGAAGTCGCCTTGCGGGACTGAGATGAGGCTCCGGTAGTTTCCTTCATGGTTTACTCTAACGGCGTTGGATCAGCCACATCAAATACTATTTTAGTAAACATGCTCAAGCTTAAGATATCAATACACTACTGATAATACCGACGGAGGTTGTTCACGTTCTAGATGCAATGGAGAGGCTTCCCATCCAGCCCTTCGATCCGGTATGCTCCGCAATGAAGTGCATCAGTGACTCAGTAAGGTCCTTCCCAATTGAGAGACAACTTTTCCCCCTCTATAGGTTTGGAGACTTCGGCTCGTCTGAGGACTAAGTCTCCGGAGAGGAATGTTCTGGGACAAACTCAGGCATTATAGTATTTTGCAATCATTTGTTGGTAGGAAGCCATTCTGAGTCGTGCTCGATTGTGGAGTTCCTCAACGAGCTCAAGGTTGGCTCTCAACTGGCTGAAATTGTTCTCCTCATCGTACGATTGTGTCTGGGGACTAGGGATGCCAATCTCCATCGGAATGACTACCTCCGACCCGAACACAAGGCTAAAAGGAGTTTCTTCTGTGGGGGTTCGGGGCGTCGTGTGATACGCCCACAGCACGTTCGGGAGCTCCTCCATCCATCTTCCTTTGAAATCATCCAGACATGTCCTAAGCCCTTGAAGGATGATCCGATTTGTCACTTCTGCTTCATTTTTTTGCAGATGACCGATAGATGTAAACCTCTAACATATGCCTAGTTCGGCACAAAACTCTTTGAAAGAAGCATTGTCGAACTGGTGACCATTGTCGGTAACAAGTGTATGGGGTAGCCAAAACCGACAAATAATGAACTTCCAGAAGAAGTTCCTCACCTTGGCTTCGATGATTTTGGCAAGTGCTTCGGCCTCTACCCACTTAGTGTAATGGTCGATGGCAACGAGCAAAGACTTCCGTTGATAGGAGGCTGGAGGGAACAGTCCCAAAATATCCATCCCCCATTTGGCGAAGGGCCATGGAGCCGACAAGGGGCTCAGCTAAGAGGTTGGCAGCCGTTAAATGTTAGCATGTCGCTGGCAGCTGTCACACTTTTGGACCAGCTCGGCTGCGTCTTCCCGCATGGTGGGCTAGTAGTAGCCTTGGCGTAGGCTTTATGTGACAGCGCTCTATCCCCCAAGTGGTTTCCGCAGATACCTTCATGGATCTCACGGAGGATGTAGTCGGCGTCTGCGGGACCAACGCATTTGAGGAGAGGATGAGAGAAGGATCTTTGGTACAGTTGTCCATCGAGCATCAGGAACTTGGGTACTCGCCACTTGAATAGTTTGGCTTCAGTGGGGTCAGCTGGGAGGGTGCCAGCTGTGAAGTATCGGATATAAACATCCATCCAGGAAGGATCTTAGCGGATTGGCAAGGTTTCTTCTACCGCATCGATGCTTGGGGCTTACAGATGCTTCACATCGGTTCTCCCCAAGGTCCTGTCAACTGAGGTGGCTAGCTGGGACAAAGCATCAGCTCTAGCATTTCTCTCGGAGGATGTAACTGACACTAAAGTGGGCCAAGGAAGAGGCTTGTGACTGCACCATACTCAAGTAACGGGACATAGTAGGATTTTGATCAGAGATGAGCTGGGAGTCCATGAAGACTCTAAGGCATTTCACCCCGAGCTCCCATGCCAGTCTCATCCTTGACAGTAAGGCTTCATACTCAGCCTAGTAATTGATGGTTAGGAAGAGGAAACGAAGGGCGTATTCGATCACAACTTCATCCGGACTTGCTAGGATGAGGCATGTCCCACTTCCTTAAGAATTTGATGCTCCGTTCATGTGAAGGATCCAGTCTTCCCCTCTTCCCTTGATTGCAGCGTCCGCAGGTTTTGCATGGGGCTCCTTCGGTTGCTCTTCTGTCCAGGTGCACTTGACCAGGAAATCTGCTAAGACCTGAGACTTCATAGCCAACCTGGGTCGAAACTATAGGTCGAATTCCCCCAGCTTGAATGCCTACTTCGCCAGTCGGCCAGAGGTATCAGGACGAGAAAGGATTGCCTTGAGTGGTTGATTCATGACCACTACGATCAGGTGAGCTTGGAAATAGGGCTTGAAGCGCTGGGCGGAGACGATCAATGCAAAGATAATCTTCTCGACTCTGAAATATCTAGTCTCCGCATCATGAAGCACCTTACTGTTTGTAGTACACTGGCTTTTATTTTTTATTTTTTTTCAACCGGGTAATACAATAGAAGTACCCAAGGACAAAAATTTCATAGTATCATCCCAGTTTAAATTCACCAATAAGGTGGCAATGATGACTTGATCAAAGTAGTGCATGATCGGTTGGACGATATATGATATCAAGGATCTAACATGCACTGGTTCTCATAATAGGAGACTTTGACACTGTGACTCTCAAGTTGGCAGGTGGCCATTCCGAATTCATGGGTTGATGTAATTAGATCATCAACTAGACCAGAAGATGCTGATCACTTTGGTGATGTTTGAAGAAGCATAAATTACTTTCTTCTCAGTGAAAATTTATTAAACGCTCGAGTTAATCGGTCATTGGATACACACAGTTGTATTAGTCGAAACATTACGTACAATCAAAGGTGGAATTGGAAGTTGAAACAATATTAGGCTCAAATCTTTATGAAAGTGGTGAATTAATTTATCCAAATTTGAGAAGTGAATCACACCAAAACAGTTAAAATTATGCAGATCTAGAAAGCAGGAAATTTCCTTCCAAAAATTGCTTTGAGTGACATGGTTGTGATGCTCTTAATGTTATGAATGTTCACTTTAAGCAACGTTTATGTACAACGACTGTCGTGATTATAAATAATTTCTTTGTTGCAAAAGAACAAAACGTACTTTGCCAAGGAGTGCTGGACCGGGAACACGTTTGTTCTGCCAAGGAGTGCTGGCATTCGGGTAGTTGGATGGGATAGGGTAGGATAGGATACCAAGTAAACGAGTGGTGGAGAAGCAGCCTGGACTTTACCGTGAGGGAAGCCAAAGAAATTATATCAAAGCACATAGAGATCAAACTAATCATCGACCTGAGAAACTCTTTGCTCGTCATTCATTCTCAGAGGAAATCATGGCTGAAATTCTTCTGTCGAGCTTGATATCAATCGTGAAGGAGAAGGTGGTGAACCCTGTCTTCCAACAGTTTGGAGCGATGTGGGGCATCGAGGAAGAGCTGGCAAAGCTTGACAGAGCATTGCTAGGTATCCAATTTGTGCTGGAGGATGCAGAGGAGAGGCAACTCAAGAGTGACGCAGTGAAGACATGGTTGGCGGCGCTCAAGAATGCAGCCTACGATGCTGATGACATGCTGGATGAATTCAATTATGAAGCTCTGCGGTGCAAGGCAAAAATTCAGGACAATATGACAAAGAAGGTACTTGATTTCTTTTCCCCTCATAATCCAGTTCTGTTTCGCTTAAATATGGGCAAGAAGTTAAAAGATATCGTAGAGAAGATAGATAAAATCGTAGCATGGGGTGCACAATTTGGATTTAGAGAGAGATCACAACAACAGAGAGAGGACAGACCACAAACCCATTCCTATGTTGATGAAACAGAAGTCGTCGGTAGAGAAGAAGATAAAGAAGAAATAATGCAGTTATTGCTCCGTCAGCATGAGGATGAGAAAGTCATAGTCCTGCCTATAGTTGGTATGGGAGGACTGGGTAAGACCACCCTTGCTCAACTTGTCTGCGGAGACCAGAGGGTAAAGGAACATTTCAACATGCTCATATGGGTCTGCGTGTCTGAAGAGTTTAATGTTGCAAAGTTGGCCAACTCCATCGTAGGTTCAGCCACCAGGGAAGAGTGTAATATGTCAAACATGGATTTATTGCAGCAAAGCCTTCGTGAAAAGTTGAGTGGGAAAAGATTTCTGCTTGTATTGGATGACGTGTGGAACGAAGATCCAGAGAAGTGGGATGCACTCAAAGTTATATTAGGATCTGGCAGTGAAGGCAGTGCAATTATGGTGACTACTCGCAGTTGGAAGGTTACGGAGATCATGGGCACACTTGACCCTTATAATTTATTATGTTTATCTAAGCATGATTCTTGGACTTTATTTAGCAACAGAGCATTCAAATCAAGAGCTGAAGAACGTCCAGAGCTGATTGAAATTGGCACCGAAATCGTTGAAAAATGTAGGGGACTGCCGTTAGCAGTGAAGGCACTGGGGAGTTTGATGCGCACCAAAAATACAGAAAAGCAGTGGCGGGATGTACTTACAAGTGAGATTTGGGATGCCAAGGTCAATGAGAATGAGATCTTACCTGCTTTGAGGTTGAGTTACAATCATTTGTCCCCCCATTTGAAGCAATGTTTTGCCTTCTGCTCCATATTTCCAAAGGATTATGAGATGGAAAAAGATACGCTGATCCAACTGTGGATAGCTAATGGGTTCATTCCATCTAAAGGAAGAATGGATCTAGAAATTTTGGGCCAAGAGATCTTCGATGAACTGGTTTGGAGATCGTTCTTTCAGAATCTCCAGCAAGTTCATGATTTTTCCGGACAGGAATATGGATATCTAGGCATAACAATATGCAAGATGCATGACCTGATCCATGACCTTGCACAATCTGTCATGAAGAGCGAATGCGCCACATCATTGGAACCTTTTCGTTTGGAAGAGTGTAATACTCGTCATCTGTTTGCAGAAGGCCCTTGCCAATTTGATATTGGTAGGATTCTAAATAAATACCCGACCATCTTCACACTATTGCTAACACGAACTAGCCTAGCTATAAAGAATGCTGATTTATCAAAGGCTAAGTCCTTAAAAGTATTAGGCTTGCGGTATACTAATACTATAGAATTGTCAGTTAAAATAAGACACTTGAAACATCTAAGATATCTTGATCTGTCGGGGAATCATATCACAGAAATTCCTGAAGCTATGTGTGAGCTTTTCAATCTACAGACGCTGAAACTCAATAGCAGCTGGGAGTTATGTAAACTGCCAGAACCAATGCGAAATATGAGAAGCCTTAGGCATCTATATCTACTTCGCTGCCCCAGTTTGAAACACATGCCAGGAGGTATGGGGCAATTAACTTCCTTGCAAACTTTGACAAAGTACATTGTAGGCGACTATGCTGAGAGGGGTATAAGAGAGCTGAAGGGCCTAAATCTTGGCAGTGAACTAGAACTCTACAACTTGGAGAAAGTGAGGGGCATGGAAGATGCTAGAGAGGCTAATCTATGTTCCAAACAAAATATACAGACATTAGCATTATGTTGGGGAGTCTCGGAGTGGGATAGGGGTTGGTGGGATGATATCATTTCAGAAGTGGCAGAAGATCATTATTTTGATGAAGAGACTGATCAATTGCAGGCCCAAAATGCTGAGAACGTGTTGGCAGCCCTTGAACCTCATAGTGGGTTGAAAATGCTGGTAATCTGGCGGTACATGGGTTTACGCTTTCCAATGTGGATGATGGATGGTCTTCTTTTTAAAATATGGTTGATATCCGTCTAGGATACTGCAAACAATGCGAGCATCTCCCACCGCTATGGCAGCTGCCTAGTCTTACAGTCTTGCAATTGACGAAAATGGACTCCATCAAGCACCTTCAGAGCAGTGGAAGCGAAGGTACCATGCAAGCATTCCCATCATTAAAGAAGCTATGGCTTGATCAAATGCAGAGCTTGGAGAGTTGGTGGGGAGAGGAAGTGTAGACACAGCACCACCTTGTTTCCATCACCTTGTCTCCTTAAGGATCATTGACTGCCCCAATCTGACGACCATGCCAGTGGCTCCATCTCTTCGAGATTTAACAATAAAAGGAAGCAACAAGATACCATTGAAGTCTGTGCTCACCCTTACTCCACTATTCTTCCTCGATATCCAAACCTCTAGCGCAAGTACTAGTGGCGGGACACAATTGCCTTCCTTTTCACAGGAAAGTATATCATTCAAGCACATGAAATCTTTGGAGGAATTAAGGATTACAGGAGGTGAAGAGCTGAGGCCGCTGTTGGAACGGAAAGATGAGACAAGAGGTTTTAGCTTAACCCTTAAAAGTTTGCGCTTCAGCAATTGTAATTGGCTGTTCTCAAGTCAACCGTCAACATCACCATTAAAAATTTGGACAAACCTTACTTCTCTCCGAACATTGTGGATCACAGATGCCGATGCTCTTATTTCTTGGCCACAGGAGGAGCTTCAAGGCTTAATTTCCCTGGAGCAGTTATCTATTTGAGCTGTCAAAATCTGACTGGCACATCATTGGCACCAGAATCATCATCGTCAGCTGTAGGGAAAGGAGAACTCGCACTGCACCTGATATGTCTAGATATTGATGACTGTAAAAACCTGATGGAATTGCCCAGGTTACCAACATCTCTGGAAAGATTGTACATCTTCGATTGCCCCAACCTAAGGCCTTGACAGATCAGCTGGGATATTTCCCCCCTCTCAAGCGTCTTAGCATTAATGGATGTACCAACCTAACATCTTTGCCAGAAGGGATGCAAGGGTTTGCTACTCTTCAGCATCTACAGATCTGGGACTGCCCTCAATTGACTTCATTACCGCAAGCCTTACAAGGACAACTCCCTTGCCTCCTGACGCTGAACATTGAGGGATGCCTTGACCTGGAGAGAAAATGCAAAAGAGGAGGAGAATACTGGCATCTCATATCAACTATGCCAGCTCCACAGATTGGAACGAGACGAAGCCAAGAACCACCATCCTTCTGTTGGAGCTCTTGCTTGAACCGTTTCTCTCCTATGTGATGTCATTGTGATGTCATTCCAGAATTCATCAGGTATTATCCCATCTTCCTTTCTCTCCTCTATTATATTAATTTTAAAATATATTCATGATTAACTATAGTGTTTTTAGACCAGAAGGTTCATCATTGATACTTTTTTTTAAGGAAAAAAAAATATAACATGATTTGCACTAAATATATGAATAGAATCCCCACCAATCTCACAAATATGCTTGGATCAATGTCTTAGAACTTGAATAATAACTTCAGAAAGTTTTTGCTATGAAACTTTTTCAAACTATGAATTTTGATCTAACTGTAGAATATTGTCTAGCAGGTCCTGTCTTCCTAAAAATATGTATACAGATGGATGATCGATCTATTGGAATCTATAAACCTGTGATTGGTTTGACTATTGACGTTCCACTATTTGAATCCTTTCAGCTGTAATTCCTCTCATTTTTAATCAACAGCTACTCACTTATGCAGGTATGCATTTTTCAAGCATCAACTATTCTTTTGAGAAATATGTGCTACTTGGATTCTATGTTATGTACAAGTAGTAGATCAATATATATCATACTATTTACCTAATTATCAATATTTATTCCTTTCATTAAGCTGTAGCATGAGAGTATCAAAGAGTTAGAAGTGACACTCTAATAGCTGCTGGCGGTTTTTGAACTAGAAATCATACCTACGTAATGCAAGAGTTATATGCATAGCGCATAGCTTCCGCCATACTGATCCTAATACCAATTCATTGAGTTTGGTGTGCAATTTCCTTTTGTTAATTTCTTCAAAATACTTTTAGGATTTGAAATTCAAAGGAAAAACAAATCAAATACAAGGCAGAAAGATGGGAAAAAAACTTCATAACTTCTCCAAATTAACATGCATGCAGCCTATTCTAGTAATAATTATCTCCAAATGAATTACATATTCATATATAATATATATGCATGCGAGTGTAAAAATTCCCTCACACATTTTTGGAGATCATTTTGATTTTCACTGACATTCTTTTTATCATGAGGTTGTGGAATACTACATTGTATTGGTATGTCACCGATCTAGAAACTGTAATGAATAAGCTATTGTTGGCTTCTTACAAAATATTCTTTTTGAGTGTAATATTTCTATAATATACATTCTAAATCTTGTTTCCACAAAGATAAATTCTATATATTTTGAGCACATGATGCTTTAAGGAAATCAAAGTACATTTGGAGAATCAAACATTTGAAAAGAGGATTTGAAGGGTCAAGACATGATTGAAACATGTCTTCATGAACAGTGAGCACAATCCCATGTGCTTTTTATCCCTTGATTCTTCAACACATTCTCATTTGAGATTATAAAAGGACACTGGATGCTAAATTATAAAATTATTTTGATTAGTAAACTTTTGGTTTACTATAGCATATGCTTTAACTGTGCTTATATTTGTGTAGTATAAACCAGAGAAAAATGCAGACAATTTTTCTAATACACATTTCTTACCTAAGATCATACTTGTAATGCACAAATACTCAATATTACCTTCATTAATTGTCTCAATGTAAATTCATTTCTGTGAATATCTTTAAAAATCAATAAATTTCTTTGAGACCTTCAGAGTATAAGGCATCATCAATTATAAATTTTATTCCTTCAGGCAAAATGATATGGGCTCTTCCAGAGCCTTCAATCAATTTTTCATTACCACAAATTGTATTGATATTTATTGTCTGCATTCTTAATTAGAAAAAGTATTTCATATCTTTAAGTATAGTGTGCATTATAGCACTGTCTACTGGGCACAAATTATTGTTGTCGACAAAAGATTCTACTCGAGATAATTTATTTTATTCATGGAAAGAATGACATGTAGTAAAATACAAATTAGAATACAAGGTATATAAAGGCATAAAAACTAATTAAAAGTCATAATTCATCATTGCATCAGTTTTCTTAAAACAAACATATATATAAGAATTATTTTATTGCATGTTATTATTTGATAACATAAGCATTCTTAAAATTATCCTTATATATTCATGCTATCAATTAGACAAGCATTATTTTTTTTCTTGTTGGATAAAGAAGTCAGCAACACCAGATCATCAAATTCAGTATCAGAAGGGCCGCATTCAGAAATAAAATTTATTTCATCTTTTTCCATTCTTTTTCAATGACTCCTGATAAAGTTCAATGAGGTGTTTTGGCGTACAATAGGTACGCGATCAATGACCCTTTATTTCACAACGATAGCATAAGTTTTTCATCAAAATTTTTACTTAAGTTTCCTTTGCCTTTCTCAATTTTTTTCTTATTTTTTCCACTTCAAGTGATGAGAAGGAATTTTAATATGACCACCACGATAACCAAAATGTCCTCAACCACGTCCATGTTCACGGCCATATCCATGATCATGCCTTTGTTAATTTATAAAATTGATATATAGTCGCATTCACTTACAGAGCTAGTTGAACAGGCTTCATAGTTTTTCATCAAAAGTTTATTATTTTATTTAGTCACAAGAAGGTAGAAAATTAGTTCGGAATATTTTCTAAAATTCCTTTCATGATTGTTGCTGCTGGAGCAAATTAGAAGCATGAAAAGTGAAAAAGTTTTTTTTTTTAGCATATCCTCATTAGTGACTTTTTCCTTCACATAATTTTAATTGAAAAGTAATTTTAAACATAGCTAAATTATATTCGCTTGCTGTCTTATAATTTTGTAGACGTAAGTGCATTTAATCATAATGAGCCTTGGAGAGAATAACTCTTTTTTTATGGTCATAATGCTCTTTCAGGCATTCCAAAGGACAAGATAATCTTTTGCTATTCAACTTTCAATCCCTCATCAAGGTGGTGTCGCAAAAAGATCATTACTTTGCTTTGTCTTGGTTGATGTTTCATTACCATCTTTAATTGTATCACCAAGGGCTTAGCCTCCAAATGGATTTCAGTATCAAGTATTCACAATAGATACTTTTTGCCTATGATATCTAGTGCCACAAAATTAAGTTTTGCCAAATTGCCATAATAATACTATCAAAGAACATAAAGTAAATTAGTACATAATCTTTTATTAGAATAAAAATTATTTTAAATTTATCAAGGACTATAGATAATTGTCTATATATAAATGACCAAGTGATAAGATGAAACTAAGAGTCACAAGAAAAATATTAAGAAAAAATAATTAATTAGATATGTAAATAACTTGCATAAACATAAATAATATTTATTTCAATAATAGTTTCTTCAACAAATGTAGAATGAGAGGTAGAGAGTCATACTGATAACATGTTTATAATTAAAGAGTAACAATAGAACAAAGAGACTAGGTTCCTTATCCCATCCGGGTATCTCAAATACAACCCATGCTATATATTTATAGGCAAATAAAAAAAGATGTTACATTCATCAAAATTAATAAGAATTTACATAGGTAATACAAATAGACATAACCTCCCCTTAGAATACCAATGGATACCATCTTTATTTGTAGACATAACCTGATATAACCTCCTCTTAGAATATCAATGAACATCCATTTTATTGGTAATATTAACAAGAAGCCCTACTACAATCTTGCCTTTATCCTTCAAAACATCTCTAAAGAAGGTTGAAGAGAGGACAACGTATAAAGCCATGGAGGTATATTTGGAAAACAAAAATTATTGGATAGCCATGACAATTGGTTAATCTATGAAAATATCATAAACAACCCTGCTTTAATGAATGGTCAAGTACCATAGAAAACCCCTTTAATGATTCAGTTATTCTTATTTGTAAAATATGATGATTCATAATTGAATTCCATAATTTGTTTAGACCTGTATATGCAAAGATTCTAAACACCTTATCACAAAAAAAAAAAAAAACAGTTCATGTTTTAAATGCAACATTCTATTGGAAAACAAACATATTTTGGTCCAATCTATGTTTTATATGCTCTAGTTTTAGAATTCATTATTCTTCTTTAGTCTTGATTTTGTTATAATATAATTTTTATGTTACATGGTCGGAACTTCGAAATAGTAATCCAATATCATGATGTTTGTTTATATTAGAAAATTATTGACCAGTAATTTAGAAATGCCTAGCTAGTTAAATAATGCCTTTTTGTTAGTAGATATTACTTTCCTTTTCGGGTAGGAGTGATATTCTGTCAAGTTAGGGATGAAATCACTGAGTAAGAAATATCTATGTATTCTCATGATGACAAATAGTGTTGCCAATGATTGATATGGAGTACGCTGTTGTGGTGATTTTGTATTTTAGATTTTACAAGATTTACCAAAATACTAGGGCTCAAGGACTTTGCAATGTTTTTTAAAAGTGATATTCATGTAGTTAAGTATCAGTCGGGATGTCATGGAACATATCATGTTGGTGCCTTCCTGGCACATGGTGCTAGCATGGTTCCTATACTCTTGAGATAACTTGCAATACATGTTGATCAAGCCAAACATGAATGGCTTGGCATGGTATCTATTGTTATTGAGCTAGGCCAGCATTCCACTAGGTCTTAATGCTTTATTGAATGGATCTTGTATCACCTAGCTGTTATGGAAGTTTTCTATGACCAATTCCTAAGGAGTCCTTACTTTTCCTGCCACTATTGGATCTTTCACTCATAATTTGGGTCATGAAAACATTAAATAAGATAATTTATGCTGGTCTTCAGGCCCTCATATAATTTGAAGAATGCTGTAGACTTCCATTTTACATACCTATTTTAAGACTGATGTGATAAATATTTTTAGATAATTATTGCTATGATGTTTATGAGAGACCCAATTGTAGATTTGACGTATGAATAGAAATATATCAAATTTTCAATGCATTTTTTTCTTTCCTTGCCAACGGGTGTTTATATTTTGCCTATTATTTAAGAATTTCAACTTCTTTAATTTCTTAGTACGTAATGTCTGATTTAGTAAATGAGAATTGATGAGAACAACTTGAATTATAGGGTGGTGACTATGGACTTTATTGACATTTGATTTCTTTTATCCTCACATGTAATGCAGACTTCTAACTAAAAATATTATTAGTTTGTACCATGCATAATGCATGAGGCTTGTCTACTGCAGGTCTAGAAAGAGATACCCCATATTGGGAGAGGCTGTTTCCATATTTCAAACCCATGACCCCAAGTCAAATAGAACAAGCTTACTATTGTGCCAAAGCCTATTGTACCATTGCTTAATGCATTTCCAAGTTAAAGTCTTTGTGAAGATATATTATGGGTTTTTTAGACTTCCATATCCTATTGTTGATCAAAAACTTCATAGTTTGTTATGTTCTTCTCCATATCATTAAACTTTGAAAATTGTGCTCCTCTTGACAAGATTACATGCAAATTATAGGTCATCTGAAAGTGTACTATACTTTGATATTCAAAAAATGACATGTGGATCTTTTTGACTATTTTTGTCACAAAAGGTAGATGATATGTCTTATTCTCACATATGTGTGAAGCAAGATAGTATCAACTCAATGTCCATTCATCCTGTAAATCATTTAGTAGAAGGCTATTTTGTCCAAAAATGGCAAGCTTCTGTATTTAAAATTTCCATTTATATCAGGTTTGACTATGAATGGTAAAAAGATTATTTCATTGGTATATATTAGCCAAATTAGTCTTTGAAAATTATATAGTGCACTGTTTAAAAACCTTCATTCTTCTCCAATTCAACACTGTAAATTTATTTGTCAAGAGTTTACTTGGTGAACCTCTTCTTTCTATTATATCTCATGGCATTTTCTGTTCAAATTATATCTAATTAATGCTATAATTCAAGGAAAAGTTATGAATATAATGACTTGCAATAGACCAATGAAGCAAACCACATTAATTTGTAAAATAACACAATGCAAAAAAAAGGAAGAGGGAGAGACAGAGCAGCTAAAAGATAATTCTGCTTGCAATGATGATGCAAATAGTTCAGAACAAACACAAACAAGTCTTTGGTGGATGCTCTGAAACAATTGGTAGTTGAAACAAGCCTCTTAATTGTTTGTGCATGATCAATCCTTTAATGACTAACACCACTAACAGTGTTTTGGAAGGATAAGGTGCCAGTAGTAGCATGCCAAATGAAATGTTAAACAATGTATAAATAAGCTTGCAAGAGTGATTTAAGAGGAATTGAATGTATAATATTAAAGAAATATATATCATAACAATTATGATGGCAGCATTGCAATGCATGGTGTGAAGCATAAGTTATGTGTTTCTATTGGCTTACACAATCAATGGGTGATTGTCAGTAAATTTAGTGAATTATTCATCATTATTCTTTTCTTATTCAACAACATTTTATTATAATTAATCCAAGACTTATTTTGGATGGTGAATATTTTAAAGTGTATTGTTGAATCATAAGTACTGATTTGATTGTAGAAAGAAATCCTCATCCCATTTCAATTGTTAATGTGTTTATATATGTCAAATGATTCTTGAAACTGATATCTTGATTATGAGAGATATTCTACAGTATATTGCAAAGAGAGATTGTCATATCATTCAGCATGTAGCAATAATTTCCATTATGTAGAGAGCAATTAATGAATGTAACTTGGAACCATTTTTTCTTGCCAATCCTTTGATCTATTTTTCATATTAAGATGTACTGGTTTGGCTTATTCAGATGGACCTAATGGTTTATAACTTATAACGAAGGGCCATAAGATACCTCACTTTGACATTATTCAAAGCAATTTTATTTTGTACAAGTAATTGACCAAAGGACACAAATATAGAACAAAATTTTTTGAAAAATCAATTTTTATGTTTCTTCCATCTTATCCTTTTTGGTTAATTATCTTGCAAATTATAGGTTTGCTAATAAATTGAATCAAATATTTAGCTTCCATTTTAGAAGAACCAGTTTTCTAAGATAAATCAATAATTTGCGTC
>UESW01004944.1:448917-543358 GCA_900491605.1 Calamus simplicifolius | reverse complement strand
CTTTTTTGACTCCTTATGTTGCTTTCTTTGCTCTTGTGTGAGCATTGCTTCACCTTCGGTCGGCTCCATGTAGCCGTCTTCTACAAGATCCCAAACATCAAAGGATCCAAGCAAAGCCTTTATTTGGATACTCCAGTTGTCATAGTTGTCTTGGTGAGTTTGGGTATTTGGGATTGAACAAAGTTCATGGAGGCCATGGATCTTTTGTGGCTCTGATACCAAATTTGTTGAAAGGGAGAGATAGAGGAGAAGATATTTTCTTTTGAAAAATTTCTGGTTTCTTTCTATTTTTTCATGCTGAAACGTGAAAGGATACATGGCCTTTTATAATTACAAAATGACTCTTGGTCTTCCACAATACTTAATTCAGAATAGCAACTTCCTATGTAATTAAATAACAGCAACTTCCTATGCAATTAAATAACAGCAATTTCCTATGCAATTAAATAATAACAACTTCCAATGCAGCAATTTCCAACAATCAAGTTTAGTTTCCAACAGATATATCCATTGAGACCTATGACAGGTATCAAGCCAAGATGATAAGAGATAGTTGCCAATTGGCAAGGAAAGCAATCAGCAGACCAGCAACCAAAGTGGCAGTGTTCTGAACAACTAGTGCAAGTGTGTCACCCACAAGACTCCTAACTGTAGCTGCATCTGCTGATAGTCTTGCCCCAATTGCTCCACTGGAGTTCTCGGGTTCATCAAACCACTCTTTTCCCATGTTAATCACCTTCTCAAATGTCATTAATCTAATTCTTCTTATCAATTTGCACCCAGCAATAGCGAAGAAGTATGATCTAGCAGGAAGTGCAAATAAGGACACCGCACCAAATACCAGGAACATTATTGACCAAAAGTTGGAATCCTCTTGAGCTTGTGTGGTGGCTGGTAAAATGAACTTATCACATTGGATAAGAGTATTGCAAATATTGGAAATATGACTCCATTGACAATGGCAGCAATTGCACCAACTAGCAACACTGGGAGCTCTGGTTTGTTAAGGTATGCAAGGCGGCGGAGAGTTACATCTCTTTGTTCTTGAGGCACCCCAGTATCTAGCATGTCTGTTTGCCCTGTCCATTTGCCGGGTTTCAATTCCAACAGGCATACCAAATGCCATTTGGAACGCATTGTGACTACTTTGCTCTTTAGGTGATCCAAGGCTAATCGAATGGGTAAAGGACAGTTGTTTGCTGGAGCGCCTTCCTGAAACCCGATATCAGTTTTGTCCTGGTCTGGTCCAGTCGTATTATTAGATTCTTTGTTCATTTCCTGCAAGCGTATGAGTTGGCAATAAGCTCCATCTGGATCCTTCAACAGCTCTGAATGTGAACCTGAACAAAAAGAAACTAAAATTAACTCGTCATAATAGTTAAATAAGCTTAAGCTTTTTGGAAGTAATATAATGCCATAGCAATCTTTCACTATAAAAGAAATCAATAAAATTAGTCATCTTTTAACTTATACACAAAGTCAAGTTGGAGTAGACCAATTTAGTTGGTGCTCTGGCAAAGGGAAGCATAAACTGTCATGGCAACTAATTGATCCTCACCTTTTTCAATTATTGATCCTCGATGTATAACAGCTATTGTGTCAGCATTCCTTACTGTGCTCAAACGGTGAGCAACAACAATGGTAGTTCGGTTTGTCATGACTCTATCAAGTGCCTCCTGCACAATGTGCTCAGACTCTGCATCCAGAGCACTCGTGGCTTCATCCAGAAGTAAAATTCGTGGATTTTTCAGAACTGCTCTAGCAATGGCAATTCTTTGTTTCTGCCCACCAGATAGCTGAGTTCCATGCTCGCCAACCATCGTGTCAATTCCCTGAAATATTGGATATGGCCATTTCAGAAGATTACAAATTAATCCAAGTAAAACTTTTATGAAATTAAAGTTCTGAGAGCAAGAAGCCAAGATTCTTGTATGCTTCTTTTGCATTGTTGACAATGAACAAGCTTTCAGTAGCGCAGGAAAAAGAGTTACTATTATGAAAACAATCGGTAGTAGTAATGGCTGACAAAATTAAAATTAATAAAAGGAAAACTTTTTTGGAACACCAAATATTTGAAATCTGAGGCATTTTATCAATGAACTTGGCAGCATTAGCTAGTTCAGCTGCAGCTCTGATTTCTTCAACAGTTGCATTATCTTTGCCGTAGGCTATGTTATCTTTAATGCTTGAAGCAAATAGGATGGGTTCCTGACTGACAAGTCCAATTTGCCTCTAAGCCATCTAAGCTGGTATTCCTTAATGTTAATACCATCAATGAGAACTTCACCAGCCTGTGGATCATCGAATCTTTCTATCAAACTGATAACAATGGATTTTCCACTTCCACTCTCTCCAACCAAAGCCATAGTCTTTCCATTTTCGATAAAAAAAGAGAATCCACGGAAGATTTGCTCATCTGGTCTCACAGGATAACTGAAATAAACATATCTAAATTCTATGTCTCCTTCAATGTCATTGGGTTTCTTTCCTCTTGTGTCATAAGCATCGATTTCTGGCTTTGTGTTGATTGTCTGGAATATCTATATGCTGCATATTGATCTGCTGCAAATGCTGTCATGTATGGTGATGCCTGACCCAAAGAGCTGGAAAATTCATATCACAAGTACACAACATGAGGGCTAATTGGTTTTTCAAAGCGGTAAATATGGATGGTTTGACAAGATTTAAAATACCACTAACATGGTGAACAAAATAAGTACAATTGGATAAAGTTGGTAAATTATTTCAGCTGCACATTTCTGAATATGTTGTATATCAAAAGCTAGCCAGAGTTTTATGAATCCAATGAATTCAGAATTTATCAGCATATTCTACATCCGCAGTTCATAGTAGGATACAGAATGACAAATTATATAGCTCAGTCGAGATATCTTTATATTTGTCACCGCTATCATCTAGGTGCACAACCGTCTCTATGTTCATATCTGACTTCCTTTCAGCAGATAAGTCTATGTTTATGGCAATACGCCGTCCATAATTTAACCATTTTTTTCATTTACTAGTTCAATTTTTCATTTATATAGGGTCTCTAGACATCCAATTAAATCTGAAAGAAATTTAAAGTAAACAGTTGAACCAAGTTTTAGGTTATTTGTTGAACTATGGTATAGAGATTATTAGTATAGAAGTCAGAGAGTACACTAGTAAGCACTAGAAGATACAACTCCAGCATCAACAGTCGGATTGATTTGAAAGAAAATCAGGGTGGCAAAATTTCTAGAAGCAGATGGACATAATATAAATAGAGACACATTTAGTACTCTAAATTGCTTATTTCCATGTTTGTGAATAACTATAACCATCAACCCTTGTCCCAACTATTTAGGGTCAGTTGCATGAATCGTTAAAAAAACAGTCATTCCTATTTTCATCATTTTGGTATGGGTGTATGCATGGGTGGGTGTGGTTGTGTTTTTTAGTATGCTTATATATTTCTTAAATTTTTTGTTTTTTTCACATTATTACAGAAACTAACTAGTAGAATATACTTTAATCAAATGGAAGTAACAGTTACTTGATGATACATCCAGGTAAAACATTTTGGGGTAGGGTGCTAGTTTCTCATTGAAGGAGAACACGAAACTCACATTTTTTTCTTATGGAATTTGCATATATGTGTTATAAGATATTGCTTGCACTAAGCTTGTTTCATTAAAATATGCAAGGAATTAGTAACTTACAAGGAGCCTGTCAGGACTGCAAGTATGACATTAATGACATCAGCACCTGTGCAACCTTTCTCCAGTATCAGTTTTGACCCATACCATATGCCCAAAGAATACCCAAAGAACAAGAAGAGCATGACTGTTCCAAGACCTAATCCAGCAGCCAGACCTTCTTGAACACTTGAACTGTAAGCACTTTTTAGAGACTCGCTATATTTGTTCACTGCACACTTTTCCTCAGTAAAAGAAGCAACCTAAGAAAAGACTTCAGTTAGATCTCCACAACAAAATAGGTTTAAAGATTAGGAAATAAAACGGTCCACCCCTCCTCCTGTCCTAGAATACTTGCAGAAGTTACTGTTCTAATTGAGCCAATGGTAAGAAGCCACCCTTGAACAAAGGCAACCACAAAACCTCCAATGAATGTTGCTATTAACTGAATGAACTTACCAACCTGAAAAAATGTGATAAATACTTTAACATGAGATTGTCATTAGGACATATTGCTTCTAAAAGAGATCCATTAGGAAGCCAAAAATCTTTCATTTGTCAAGAAGACCTACAAGATTGGAAGTTACAAGACCAAAGGCCAAGAAAAATGAACAAAATGGTGCCAGTACCTTTTCACCCATGTCATCCTGAATGAGAACAGTGTCTCCTGACATTCTCTCAACAACTTCTTCGGTTTTAGTTTCCTTGTCAAAGAATGCAATTTCTTGCTGTAATTAGTTTTCAAGTATAAATTCTGTATTCGTGCGGCCTCTCTCTCCCCAGTAGCCATCCAACAAGCCACCTCTAACAAAGAAATTAGGCCATTGAACTCAGCACTTCATAAACTACAGAATTTGAAACCAAACTTTGACTCTTATGTTTTACAAATAGCAAAAGGGTACCCACAGAAGAAAGATGCCATGCCTGACCCAATTGCAAGATAGACGAACTTAAGCGCTACCTGAACATGATTAGACTCAATTATCACTTCATTTCATAGAAAACAAATTAAAGAAGAGGAAGTCATCATCCATTTAAACATTTGAAATTTCAGACATCATTCTAGTCAAAGAAATTTGACACTAACATAAGCTAATATTATAGTACTCGAAATTGCAAAGCAATAAAAAAGAAACAAGAAATGCGTATCTGAAAAGAGATGTAAAAACACTATCATTACAATGAACTCGCCTCCTTATAGAGAAAAATCTGATGAAGCCATCCTGAAGGTATAAAGAACATGGCTTTGCAATCTCCTATTATAAATATGGTCTGCATTCTTCAGTTGCCTTGTTGAAAGAGATGAGTGAAAAATTAGAAAAAAATGACACGTAGCTTTCTTGTGGAAGTTTAACCTAATAACCACTTCAGTTTCCCAAAAACATTAAAAATTTTAAAACTAAGAAGAGCGAAAAATTATTTCCCAAAAATATTTAAAAATTAGAACTAAGAAGAGTGAAAAATTAGAAAAAATGGCAAAAAAGAAAGAGCGATCTCTCAAGGTGGGGATACTCGCATGATATCTATCATTTTGTACTTGATATCTTAATATAAAGATGAGCTAAAAAGTTATTATTTAGGCTATCTAGGACTTCACCAAAAAGAGGATAGCGAAAAAGTTATTATTTGGTTCTTTGATTCTATATAAACGCCTAAGATCTTCTCAATACGTAACCGATGTGGGACTAAATTACATTAAGGGTGCGCCTTGCAATGTCCTTAGTATATATAAGGTATAAATTGGGTCCGTTGTGATATCATTTGTAACAACGCAAGATCTTTCCAAAAAGACTAGCCAAAGTATTATTACTTAAGCTCCTTAATTTTATTTAAGTACTCAGATCTTCTCAAAATATAACTAATGTGAAACTAAATACTCGCTAGCATAAGCTTTCACAAAAACTTTAATAAATGCATATATATATATATATATATATATATATATATATATATATATATATAGTCATTTAATATGATATTATAAATAAAATGTCTAAATATTTAAATCTCTTCAAACGAATAAAATAATAAAATTTCTAACAAGAAATTGTGGAAGATTTGGCTCAAAAAAGCAACCGAATCTTTAAATCAATCTTTATAAATGAAAACTAGTTGTTGTCTAGGTTTATCCATTGCTGATTTGAATGGCATTTTGCTACCACTCCTCAAACCTTCAAAAACTATTTTATTTCAAATATTTCTTTTCTTTTAGAACTTCATTGTTGCATTCTTTTTTTATGGGAACTTAGAGAAACCAATGTTTCTTTTGAGAAAAATTATTGTGTTTGTGCAAGCATAAATTTAAATTTGTTCAGTACCTTTTTGAAAAATAAAATAAAAAAGATATTGCTTCCAAGAGTAACGAATCAAGAACAATTTTATGACTAAAAAGAAAAAAACTAGCACCACTTTGAAGTAAAAAATAAAAAAAAATTGTGAAAGCATTTTGGTGACCAGCAACACAAATTAGTTGGCAACTATAATGATATAGTAAGGTAATTGGTATTTATTTAGGTCAACGATCTTCATCATATATTAATTCCTGTTGGGGGGTAAAATCATCATTGCATCAACATCCGTGTGATGCGGCTAAGGCCGACCTCCTCCCTTCGACTTCCCCGGGCTTCCGTAGCTCGGCCCTTCCCCGGGCTTCCGTAGCTCGGCCCTTCCGGACTTCCATAGCTCGGCCCTTTCGGGCTTCCATAGCTCGGCCCTTTCGGGCTTCCATAGCTCGGCCTTCCTCGGGCTTCCATAGCTCGGCCCTTCCGGGCTCCCATAGCTCGGCCCTTCCGGGCTTCCATAGCTCGGCCCTTCCCGGGCTCCCATAGCTCGGCCCTTCCGGGCTCCCATAGCTCGGCCCTTCCGGGCTTCCATAGCTCGGCCTTCCCGGGCTTCTGTAGCTCGGCCCTTCCGAGCTTCCATAGCTCGGCCTTTCCGAGCCTCCGTAGCTCGGCTCTTCAGGATCTCCATAGCTCGGTCTTCCCCTGAGCTTCCATAGCTCGTTTCCCCCCGAGTCTCCACGGTCTGGCTTCCTCAAGCGATCCACAACCCAATACCTACCTCCGCGGAACCTGACGCGGGAGAGCCCAGGCTTACCATAACGACATCCTAGACAAGGAATCATGTCAAGACGTGGCCTAGAACCTATCATAACTGCTCCAGGTCTACTCAACCAGATCTCGAGCCATCAAGGAGCTCTCCTAGCCGTCGATCCCCTAACAAACAGGATATGGATTCCAACGGCCCCACAACGGCCTGATTCTATCCGCCTCCATATCGTAACAACCTCTGAACCTTCCAGAAGACGCTCAAGATCCAGGTGACAGTCTATAAATTGGACACTCCCAGATTCCTCAGGTACGCATCTTTTTGGGCATACACTTGCGCACGCGCTCCCACTCTCACTCTCCTGCTCTCTCCGGCAGCTCGTCGGTGCTCTTGCCCTCTAGAGCTCTCGATTGGCCGCCCCCGGAGAGGTCTCCCGAGAGATCCACCTCCCCATTATCTGGTTGATCGCCGATTTCTTCTCCACTGACTTGAGCGTCGGAGGGTCTTCCGCGGAGGCCACCCCCAACGCCTCTCGCGTGAGGACTTTTTTGTGCAGGTCCGCCCCCTCTTCCTGGAGATCGACCGCGCCCGAGTCGGAGGACGGATCCCGGCGGCAACAGATTGGCGCTAGAGGAAGGGCTCAAGTCCCATTAAAACTTGAAGAAAGGAGACAAGGATCTAAATCCGGAGAAGAACCTCTTTAATGGCCAACCGGAGAAGAGCAACCTCTGAAGCCCAAGATCAGGTCGCTTCCCAGAGGCCTGATCCGACGGGCGGTACAGCGCCGCAGCCTCCACCGGTCGAAACCCCGTCACCGCCTGCCATCCCGGTGACCCAGGACCAGTTTGCTACACTGGTCCAACAAGTCCAGGCCCTTACCCACCTGGTTCAAGAGCGCCTTGCAGCTCCTCCTGCTTCGCACTTTCAGAAGGAGGCGGCGATTCCTTCTTCGCCGGCAGCCTCCTCCTCCGATCCGCATGGATCCGCGGATCCCCCACACCGGCCCAGAGGGGACAAACCAGTCCCACGAGGCGGTTATGATAGAGATCCTCCCAGATCTCGGCGAGCCCGATCCCTCTCCCCGGTGACATCTCACCATGATTCAACACCATCCTTGCGATTCTCACGCCCAGCTCCTCCTCTGACCGGTGAAGAGGAGATCCGTCGTCAGATCCAGGAGATGCGTCAGGAGCTGGACGCCGCCAAGCAGGCCCATCCGCCCCAGCCCAAGGCGGAGCAGGGCATCCCTTTCTCTAAGGGAATCATGGAGGAAGTGATTCCCTCCCATGTCAAGCTACCAGCCGTCGAACCCTACCACGGCTCCACTGACCCGGATGACCATCTCAGTAGCTTCCGGTCAATAATGATGTTCCACGGAGCATCTGATGCGGTCCTCTGCCGCACCTTCCCTCCACCCTCAGAGGATCCGCCCGAACCTGGTTCAACGCCTTGAAGCCAGGTTCCATTGATTCATTCGACGAGCTGAGCCACCTTTTTATTGGCCAGTTCGTCAGCAGCCGCGCCACCGACGAAGATCTGACTCCCTCTCCGAAGTCAAGCAGAGAGAGGGGGAGTCCTTGAGGAATTACCTTGGCCGTTTTAACAAGGCCATGTTAGAGGTGGACCACCTTAATCATGAGGTGGCTATGTCCGCCCTGGCGGGGGAGTCTCGAAGGAGAGCGACTTCTACCTGGCTATGGAGGTCAGCTACCCCCCATGTCTCTCTGATATGATGGCCCTTGCGGACAAGTACGCTAGGGTCGAGGAATCGCGGAGAGTTGCCCGCGCTGAGCAAGCAAAGAAGAAGGAGCCTAAAGTCCCCGACAGGCACCGTCCCGCCCGGCGACCAAGTCCGCCTCGCCGCCAAAGAGTCCCTCCACTGCCGCCAAGGAATCGCTCCCGGAGTCCCCCTAGGCGATTCGATCGCTATACTCCGCTGACTGTGCCCCGGGCGCAAATCCTCATGGAGATAGAGCGCCAGCTCCCCGGCCAGTGCCTCTCCGAGGGAACCCGACCCGAAGAGATCCCGCCAAGTACTGCCGCTACCATAGGGAGCACGGTCATGACACTGAAGAATGCTGGCAGCTGAAGAATGAGATTGAGAGGCTGATTCGGCGGGGACGACTGGATCAGTTTAGGAGAGCGCCCGAGCCGCCGCAAGGAGGTGACCGCCAGCCCGAGCTTCAACAACCTCCTCCTCCACCAAATCCGCCGTGATTGGCCGCATCAATATGATTGAAGAGGCCGGCGGATCGAGCCCCAGGGCGGCAGTGAAGGATCGATGCCAAAGAAGGCACGAACAGGTGAACTCTCCTTCTCCGATGATGATCTCTTGGGATACAGCTCCCCCATGACGCACTAGTTGTATCCCTTAATTTGAACAACTATGATGTAAGCCGAATCCTCGTTGATAGTGGAAGCTCGGTAAATGTTTTGTACCTCGGTGTGTTTGCCAGGATGAAATTGCTCATGGAAAATCTTCGAGCCGTGGATTCCACCTTGATGGGATTCACAGGCGACGTCATTATCCCGGAAGGGGTCGTCACCCTGACGGTCCGCGCAGGAACCTGGCCCCTTGTGACTATTGTACAGACCGATTTCCTAGTGACCGACCTCAGATCCCCATACAATGCCATATTCGGCAGGCCCGGTCTAATGTCCCTCAAGGCAGTTGTCTCCATCCCGCATCTATCCATGAAGTTCCCCACCGAGCGAGGAGTTGGAGTTGTTCGGGGAAGTCAAGCCATGGCTCGGCAATGCTTTGTTACGAGCCTTCAGTCTAGAATGCCGGAGGTTGATGGGCTAGACGCTCGCGAGGACTTCGCCGAACAGCGGGAGAACCGGCAGAGGAATTGGAGGAGGTACCATTGGACGAAGCTCACCCGACCGAACCATAAAATCGGGTCGCTGCTCAAAGGAGAGCCTCGGCACAGGTTGATCAGATTCCTCCAAGCAACGCCGACATCTTCGCCTGGTCCGCCTCCGACATGCCAGGATCAGCCCCGAGGTTCTCGTCCATCATCTCAATGTGGACGAGATGCACAGGCCCGTTAAGCAGAAGAAGAGAAGCTTCGCCCCAGAGCGGCAAAAGGCCATTGAAGAAGAGGTCGACAAACTCATCAAAGGCCAATTTTGTCCGAGAGGTAAATTATCCGAGCTGGCTGTCAAATGTCGTCATGGTGAAAAAGTCGAACGGCAAGTGGAGGATCTGCATCGACTTCACCGACCTCAACAAAGCCTGCCCGAAGGACAGCTTCCCCCTCCCTCGGATCGACCAGCTCGTGGACGCCACCTCAGGCCACCAGATGCTGTCATTCATGGACGCCTATTCGGGATACAATCAGATCCGAATGGCCCCTGAGGATGAAGAAAAGACCGCCTTCATAACCGACCGAGGTACCTACTGTTACCGTGTTATGCCTTTTGGTCTTAAAAATGCAGGGGCAACCTACCAGAGGCTGGTTAACAAGGTGTTCAAGGAGCAAATCGGCCGGAATATGGAGGTGTATGTGGACGACATGCTGGTCAAAAGCAAGGAAGCGCCACGGCATGTCGAGGACCTCTCGAGAGCTTTGCAACACTGCGCAAATATGGGATGAAACTCAACCCGACCAAGTGTGCCTTCGGCGTCAATTCCGGGAAGTTTCTTGGCTTCATGGTCTCCCAGCGGGGTATCGAGGCTAACCCCCAGAAGATTCAAGCTCTCCAACAAATGGCACCCCAGCATCTGTTAAAGAGGTCCAGCGCTTAACCGGGAGGATAGCGGCCCTTAACCGCTTTGTGGCGCGGTCGGCCGAGAGATGCCTCCCCTTCTTCAAAACTCTCCGATCGGCCAAAAACTTTCAGTGGACTCCCGAATGCCAGAAGTCATTTCAAGATCTCAAGAAGTACCTCGGCTCGCCCCCACTCCTCAGTAGTCCAGCCCCGGGAGAGACCCTATTTTGTACCTGGCTGTTTCGGAGGGTGCGGTTTGTTCGGTGCTAGTCAAAGAAGAAGGCAAAGTCCAGAAGCCGATCTACTATGTGAGCAGGCTGCTCCGCGATGCGGAGACAAGGTACAGCAGGATTGAAAAGATGGTGCTGGCCTTAATCACCTCAGTTCGAAAGCTGCGGCCGTACTTCCAAGCACATTCCGTGACGGTCCTGACTGACCAACCCATCAAGGCGGTAGTCCACCGTCCCGAGACATCGGGAGAATGACCAAATGGGCCGTCGAGCTAAGTGAGCATGACATACATTTCAGCCTCGTCGGCCATCAAAGCCCAAGTATTGGCCGACTTCCTCCTCGAGTGTACCATCCCGGAGGACGGTTCTACCCCAGACTCCCTTGAAGAGCCAAAATCTGGAGCCCGGTGGCTCCTCCACGTCGACGGGTCATCTAATGCCCATCACTCCGGTGCGGGTCTGGTTCTTACCAGTCCGGAGGGGATAACCTTCGAATATGGCGTCCGATTCTCCTTCCCGGCTTCCAACAACGAAGCCGAGTACGAAGCCCTGTTAGCCGGTCTCCGAATCGCCCGCAATCTGAAGGTGGAGAAGCTTAACGCCTTCACCGACTCTCAGCTGGTAGCCGGCCATGTACGGGGAGAGTTTGAAGCCCGGGAGCCGAACATGATTCGATATCTCCAGGAGGTGCGTAGCCTGCTTCCCCATTTTACCGAATTTGAAATCATTCAAATTCCCAGATCTGAGAACGCCCGCGCCGACCTACTCTCCCGATTGGCAACCGCGGAGGCGATGGATGCCGAGCAAAATTCCACCTGGAGACTCTGGAAAAGCCGAGCATCGCGGAAGCCGACCGAGTAATGCAAGTTGAGGCCGAACCATCTTGGTTCGACCCTATCCTCAAATATCTCAAAGAAGGGTCGCTTCCATCCGACCGAAGAGAGGCTAGAAAGCTGAAGCTGCAGGCCATTCATTACGTGTTGATTGACAACCATCTTTACAAACGGTCTTTTTCCATGCCGCTGCTTAGATGCCTTCGCCCATCCGAAGCAGACTATGCTCTACACGAGGTACATGAAGGGATTTGCGGCAACCATCTGGGAAGCCGGTCCCTATGCCACAAAGTGCTGCGACAAGGCTACTACTGGCCGACCATGCAAAAAGATGCGGACGATCTAGTCCGAGCCTGCGACCCTGCCAGAGGCATTCAAGCATCCAAAGGCTCCCTTCCACCGAGCTAGTTTCCATATCCTCTGCTTGGCCCTTTGCCAAATGGGGGATGGACATCCTCGGCCCATTCCCGCTTGCCACGGGGCAGCGGAAATTCCTATTCGTCGCCATCGACTACTTCACCAAATGGGTCGAGGCGGAAGCAGTTGCACAAATTACCGAGGCACGGGCCAGAGACTTTTTGGAGGTCCATCATCTGCCGATTCGGCCTCCCCACACTATAATCACCGATAACGGTAAGCAGTTTGACAACTCTAAATTCCGCCAGTTCTGTGAGGAGCACGGAATCCGTCACCACCTTACTTCGGTCGGGCACCCACAAGCCAACGGAGCGGCCGAAGTGACCAACAGAACCCTCCTCCAGGGAATCAAAGCTCGCCTCTCCAGAGCCCAAGGCAGGTGGGCGGATGAGCTACATCATGTCTTATGGGCCTACCGCACCACCCCAGAATCCCAACAGGTGAAACCCCATTCCGAATGGCTTTCGGTACAGAGGCCGTTATCCCTGTGGAAGTAGGCCTCCCATCATTGCGGGTGGAAAGCTACTCAGAGGAAGCTAGCAACGAACAGCTCCGCACCAACCTCGACCTAGTAGAGGAGATCAGAGAGAAGGCCCGGATCAGAATGGCTGCTTATCAACAGAGGGTGGCCCGGTACCATGCCTCCAGGGTCAAAGGGAAAGCCTTCCTACCTGGCGACCTTGTCCTCCGAAAGGCCTCTGTTTCCAAACCGCTGGAGCAAGGAAAGCTGGCGCCAAACTGGGAGGCCCGTACCAAGTAGCGGAGATTATTGGACCGGGAACCTACAAGCTGCAGGATCTGGATGGGAAATCCATTCCCCGGACGTGGAACTCGGACAATCTTCACAAATATTATCAATAGGGTATGTCCTCTATAATTCATCTTCGTATGCCTCATTATACATTCCCATCGACATATTTTTTCAACTTGCTGCGTGAATCATTATGCACTGCATTGCCAAAAATTGCAAAAAGAAACAGATGCTGCTTACCAATCCTCGGTGCGACCGAGTTATTTCTGAGCAACAATTCTCCGAACCTTGGCAGGGCCAAGTAAAATATTCTCCGAACCCCGGCTGGGCCGAGCAACAAATTCTCCGAACCTTGGCAGGGCCAAGTAAAATATTCTCCGAACCTCGGCTGGGCCGAGCAACAAATTCTCCGAACCTTGGCAGGGCCAAGTAAAATATTCTCTGAACCTCGGCTGGGCCGAGCAACAAATTCTCAAACCTTGGCAGGACCAAGTAAAATATTCTCTGAACCTCGGCTGGGCCGAGCAACAAATTCTCCGAACCTTGGCAGGGCCAAGTAAAATATTCTCCGAACCTCGGCTGGGCCGAGCAACAAATTCTCTGAACCTTGGCAGGGCCAAGTAAAATATTCTCCGAACCTCGGCCGGGCCGAGCAACAAATTCTCCGAACCTTGGCAGGGCCAAGTAAAATATTCTCCGAACCTCGGCTGGGCCGAGCAACAAATTCTCCGAACCTTGGCAGGGCCAAGTAAAATATTCTTCGAACCTCGGCTGGGCCGAGCAACAAATTCTCCGAACCTTGGCAGGCCAAGTAAAATATTCTCTGAACCTCGGCTGGGCCGAGCAACAAATTCTCCGAACCTTGGCAGGGCCAAGTAAAATATTCTCCGAACCTCGGCTGGGCCGAGCAACAAATTCTCCGAACCTTGGCAGGGCCAAGTAAAATATTCTCCGAACCTCGGCTGGGCCGAGCAACAAATTCTCCGAACCTTGGCAGGGCCAAGTAAAATATTCTCCGAACCTCGACTGGGCCGAGCAACAAATTCTCCGAACCTTGGCAGGGCCAAGTAAAATATCCTCCGAACCTTGGCCGGGCTGAGCAACAAATTCTTTGAACCTTGACAGGGCCAAGTAAAATGTTCTCCGAACCTTGGCAGGGCCAAGCAAAAATCATTCAGGCTAAAATCCCAGCGAAAAGCCAAAGTGCGCAGGCCCCGATTAAAGCCAGGTGACTTCCAAATAGTCCCCAAAAAACTTCGTCCGGTTTAAAAATGAGCGCGCTGAACAAAAACCATCGACGCACAAAAAGAAGCACCTTCGGCGAACCCCTTAAAGGGCCATTAAGCCCCGCGTAATCGGCCAAAAGCCCCGAGCAGAGCCAGGGGATTCCCTTCTGCTACTGAAAATCTTTGGGTAATGCCCCTATAACCCGTCGATCAAAGCGTCTATATCAACGCATAAACCAATGGGGCCACGCCAACACCCTAACTATTACGCAGATAGCATGATCAAGGCTAAAACTCTCGAAGAAGAGGAGGATTACCCAAAACAGATCCATTTTTCATTTATCAGAAAAAAGGATTACAAAAAGACAGAAAAAACATAGACAGAAAACAAAAATAACAGAGGCCCTAGGTCATGGTTCGGAGTCGCTCCCCGAAGCCAACAGGTCTTCCAAGCGCTCCGTGAGGTCGGCCACCTGCTGACGAAGCGAAGCAATCTCCTCCCTTTGCCGGTCTACCACCCGGCATAGGGCCTCCGCCTCTTTGGTCGACACGTCCACATATTCCTCCACTACCCTGACAAGCTGCTGTTGGCCAACAAGGGTCGATGCCAGACCTAGCCCGTCTACGGTAATGGTGGGACGCCCCCTCTCCGAGTACAGCAGGCCGTTGAGTGAGGTGCGTAGCTCACTAGATGATCGCCCTTGAGAGGCCATTGTTTCAGGACTTAAACTGAGGGATGGCTGAGACCGATACCCCTCGGTCATATTTATACTCGCTGGGCAGGTATCTCAATCGGTCGCGCCATAGCCACCGACCCATAAGAGCTTGCCACGTGTCGTCATTTCAATACCTGCAGAATCCGAAGTGTCGCGCCCCATCCCGAGTGAGATCGGTAAGCACGAACAGACTGTTCGGGAATTCCCCCAAGCAGACATTTTCCGATCTGCCGGCCCTCGCAATAAATGCTCTCAGTGCTTCCCCAAGCCTCCTAAAGCTGGCCTCTTTTTCGGGAAGCGCAGAGGGAAGAAGTCCAGCATCCGGCCAATGACCTGTCCCCTCGGGAAGAGTAGCGTCACCAATAAAAAAGCGTGACAATATACCGCTCGTTCCGCCCTGGCGCCCCTTACCAAGCGCCGCATGGGCCTGACACTGTGGCTCACAGTGACAACTAAGTTGTTCCTTCGAGACCGAATCTCCAAACCTTGGCAGGACCAAGTGAAAATTCTCCGAGCCTTGGCAGGGCCAAGTAAAAAATCTCCGAACCTCGACCGGGCCGAGCAACAAGTTCTCCGAACCTCGGCTGGGCCGAGTGACAAGTTCTCCGAACCTTGGCAGGGCCAAGTAAAAACTCTCCGAACCTCGGCTGGGCCGAGCACAAGTTCCCTGAACCACGATGGGAAAAGTACAGATTCCCTGAACTTCGGCCAAACCGACCCACGATAATTCGAGCTCCGGTAAGAGCGAAGCACAAAATACCAAGCTTCGGACCAAAGCAAGGAGCATATTTCGCCGAATGATCCCTGACCGTCGCTCGCAAACCTCGATTAGTTCGGACAGCGTGGGATCCTCGTCTAAGGATGAGCGGGACGCCTTTGTACCCCACAACAACAACAACAACAAACTTGGCACAGAAAAGATAGAGATTGAGAAACAAAAAGAACTCTCTTTATTGCCATCAAGATCAGTTACAAATGCCTCAGAGGCGTTACAAGAGCATTGAAATGCATAAAATAAAGGCAAGTACAAAACTCGGGCAACTGCTCCAAAGCAGACCTAGGCAACTGTGATGCTCCGGCATCCGACCGCCGAACTAGATAAGTCGCATCCAGTCAGCTCGAGCTGATAATAGCCGGGCGACATGGACCAATAGTTGCGACTGGCTTCAGTTAATAACGATATCTCAGGTGACCCAATCAAGATATCTGGATGGCCATCCCAGACCACCCACCGAGGGACCCCTCGGCGAGCAGGTAGGAGGCCAGTGGACCCTGGCATCGGAGCGCTCTCCCAAACCGAGTATGTACCGCCACGCCTTGCCAAATCAAGGACAAGGAGTCGGCGGGCGGCACCTTCACCCCCTCCCATGTGGTAAAAGATTCCCCAGGCAGCGAGCCCAGGGATCGGAACTAGGGGAGGAGGCGAAATTCACTCAAACCATGGGGAGTCCCGCGTGCACTTCCTACCATGCGTCTCCGAAGGAGAACCACAAAGGTCACACTGGAAGAGTTATGTGCGCTCTCCGTGTGATCTCTGCGCCCTCTTTGTGCGCTCTCCATATGATCTCCGGGACTCATCCCCTAAGGGTGAGCCATTCTTCGGCAGCTCCCCGTCGCCCCAGCTATCCGGTGGCAAGGAGCCTTTGAGAGGAAAGCTCGGTCCTCCCACTCGCAACAGCAGAGAAATGAGCATGGTGGAAGCTCTAATGGGAAAGAAACTTTGGGGATAACCAAACATGACCCCTTTTTCCCTTTTTATAGGCAGAAATGAGCCGGGAAAAGCTACCAAGCTGTAAGCCCCGAGATTCAAAACGTCTGGCCCATGCCTCCACCCCTCAGGATAGACGCAACGTCCCGTTGCGCGCCAAGCCCACCGCCTAAATTAGACGCATGCGAGATCTCCTCCTGATCCCGAATCACGATCATTAAATGCGGAGAATCGTCCACTAGCATTACGGGAAACTGGCGGGTTCAGAATATCGTCCTACGAAAATGACATCCTCCAATGGTAAACGGTCCTGTGCGCACGCCAAAATGACCTATATGGGAAAAGAGCACCTTCCGGAAAGCTCTGGCAGCTTTATGTTCCCCACAGCGCCGTATCATCGATTCTGGTGAAATAAAAACCGACTCACCTGCGGAACAGCAGGGCATTGGCAGAATAGCAGAAAACGCAAAAACCGACCGTCTGTCGGCCGAAGTCGATCATTTGAAGAACTTAAGCGACCGAACGTCTCCAAAACGAAATGAGCTACCTATTCTTTCATTCTGCCGACCTTCAGCAACCGCCCTCATATGTCGGCCCCAGCCGACCTCTGCTCGTCGGCCCTAGCCGACCTATTCGTCGGCCCCAGCCGACCTACTTTGCTCGGCCCAAGCCGACCTATTTGCCGTCGGCCCAAGCCGACCTATCGGCCCTAGCCGGCCCGTCGGCCCTAGCCGCCGTCGACCCTAGCCGACCTATTTTGAGCCGACCTACTTTTCGGCCCAAGCCAGCGCATTTCTCTAATCTCGGAATAGGAATGACCGAAAAATATCAATGAGCCATAAATCGCTCGCGATTAAGGCAAAACTAGGCGGCCACGGGGCCATACAAGAAAAGCACTTAACGAAAATAGAAATTCTTTTATTAAGAAACCAGACAGACTCTAAAAACGAATACAGGAGTGGCTCCTAAGGGTCGGGAACCACATCGGTTCTGGAGGAGCCCTCGGTTACATCCACAGAGGCGTGACTAGACTCGCCCTTCTCCAATATCTTTGCCCCTCAGCGGCAGTTTGCGACCGTCCCTCAGAAGCTGCGGCTTCGCTGGGACCAGGGGCGGCGCCAAGATCGGCATCGGAGATCAACGTATTCATCTTCCTCTTCTCCTTCAGACTCACCATCATCAGGAGCTTCAGTATTCAGAAAAAGAGATCCCATTCCGGGTGCTCACTGGATATCCTCTCTTTGCATTCTTCCATCCCAGTTGGAAGGCGTCAACGCCGATAGCGTCCTGCCTCCCCTTAAGTATGGCGAGCTGCACCTTGGCCTCAGCAGCCTGCTTCTCAGCCTCTGCAACTTGGCCTGCAAAATGACATTTTGCTCCTCAAACTCGCTGGCCCGCGTCTCGAGCTTCTGAGCTCTTATTGCGGCTGGACACGAGCTCACCTTGGAGAGCCCGAACCTCCAACCCTAACTTCGCCATCTGAAAAAGCCAGAATTAATCGGCATCACAAGAGACAGGAAAGCTAAAAAGAAATGAGATCGTACCTCCTCCTCTCGTCTGGCCAACCTCTTGGCAGCTCCTCGGCCTCGCCCCTGGCTCTTGTCCTGTCAGCCCCGATCAGCTCAACTCTCTCCTGCAGAGTATTGATCCTTGACTGTTTGGCTTCAGCATCCTCCCGGGCTTGGGATAGCTCGTTGTTCACCCGAGCTATCACCCCTGGTGCCATTTAGCGCCCTCCCTCAAGTGGGCAATTTCGCTGTCGCGCCGCTTCAGTCGCTCCTCCACCTCATCGAGCATCCTAGTCAAACGCTTCCTCTCGTCGGCAGCTTCCCTCCCCAGCCGACCCATACTCTCGCTATGTTCTCTCCACATCGCCTTCACCTCCTCGGAGTGTTTCGACTCAATTCTGGCCAGCTCCAAGCATGCATCATCGTTTTTCGCCAGGAGTTCCTGCAACTCCTCCACTCTACGCTTTTGCTTGGACACTTCGGCCAGGGCGGCCTGGTGTGCCGCCCTTATCCCCTTCAAACTCCTATCGCTAATAGCCATAAGTTCTTCGAACTTCTCAGACACCTTCAGTCGCGATTGGAGTTCGGCATTATCTCTCCTGGCTTGAACACTGGCCCCTGTCGCCAAACTCAAATGCCAGCATATCGCCCGAGAAAGCAAAACACTCTGCAAGATAAAAAGTGAATGAATGAGAGTTAAGTCAACCAGAATGTATCCACTACCCGGAATGACAACTCACCCGCGAGGCATAGGCCCGAGTCATCCTCATCAGGGTCGTATTGTCGATATCGGGAAGGAGATGAACACTTTCAGCCACGCCTTGCTGCCGAACGCGGCATCAACCAACTCCAAATCTGCAAACTTGTCCGCCGAAGGATCTGCACCCGGATACAAGGCCGACCTCATCATGGCGAAAATGCCTCCTCAACACCAGCACTCGAGCTACTGGTTGACCATCCCCGCTGAGGGACCGACCTGGGCGACCTCCGTCTGAGAGGCCTTCAACCTCCCAGCCTCTTCTACCAAGGCCCTAGCTTGGGCTTCTTCAGATAGTTCGGCCAGCCCAAGCGCCAGCCTCCCCAAAATCTTTTTCGAGGGAGCCCCAATTATGGGACTCCCACCTTGTTGCGCCCCCTCCTCCGACGCACCCTTCCCGGTTACCACCACCTGCATCTCCTCCGCAGGCTCCCCGAAGCCTCGGTCTGACCCGCTTCTTGACCCATCGAGGGCGGTCTGACCTCACTACTATCGGACTCCCCTGCAGAGAGACCAAGAGGGGCTCCCCTGAACCTCCTCGGCTGCAGCTGTCCCCTCTCCCTCTCCTGTTGGAGCCGGTGGTGATCCCGCGGGGACAGTAGGCCCCTCAGAAACGACTGCCTCTCCCAGATCCGTCGCTGGTTCCTCTTTCAGGGGGACGCGGTCGGACGAGCCAACGGAGCCTCGTCCGAGCTATCTGATATCTCCAACACGAGAGGGCGGGGCCATAACCGTTCTCCCTGGATCCTCCTTCGCCCCCGGCGCTCCTGTCATGACCGCTCCGGTTCGGCGGGCTTCTTGCGGAGGTATGAGCCCTTTTTTTGGGCCGACCGCTATCCGTGCCACTACTCTCCCCTGGGTGTTTTCCTCTCTTCCTCTTGGAGAGGTTCGACAACCGACCTTTGGCTATCAGGACGGAACACACATACTCAGGATCCAAACACATTCATCGAGAAAACACACAGTGAGAAAGGGATAAAAGAAGGGATTCACCTTGCGGGTCCAGGGGGCTGAGCCCGGCTGCGAAAAGGGCCCCCTCCGATAGCAGGTCGTTGGCCGAAAACACCTGGCCATTGCGAAGGACATCCAAATCCCTCTCCTCCTGCGCTGACAAAACTGGATGCGTCTCCGCATCCCTCACAAAATTCCCCCATCTCCGAGGGAAGCCGGAACCGATGTTCCCCTCTGCGATAACGAACCGACTCTTCCACCCCTTGATGGAGGATGGCTTATCCACAATAACGTTGAAAGATCTCCGGGGTCCAATGTAGGGCCACTCTGATTTCCTCCCAGGTAATCAAATGGTAGCAGGCGCGGAAAAGGGGGAGAGTGGCGACGATTTGGATCTGGTGGCACATCGAGATAAATCCGATGATGCTCCGCCAACTGTTTGGGGCCACCATTGACGGGCAGATATTATAGTGGGTCATGATTTCCTTCACCAAGGGATGGAGAGAAAAACGGAGGCCTGCCTTCAGGCTATCTTCATAAACGAAGACCCCAGACTCCAAATCCCGAGTGACTCTATCTCCAGATTCCGGTGCCCGCAGAACGACATCCGAGGGCATACCATACCACTGGTGAATCCTCCCCAAATCCTCGGCAATGATTTCTGAAACCACATCGTCGGGGCTCATCGCCATCTCGATTGAGAGAAATACCAAGCAAAAACGACGAGCATCGAGAAGGATGAAAGGCCAAACTCTTCGAAAAGCAAGACGAGAGGACGCTGCGAACATGCATACATATATATATGCGCTGTCGCTTTGCTTCCCCGCTAAGGAAGCCGCCCTGAGGAGGCAGGGCGTCTCGCCAAGGTGTCCGGAACCGCCTCGACAAACGCCCGATCGATCGGGATTCACGACGTGGCGTAATCCCAACCGTCGCTTGGAGGAGCCTTAGCCCCGAAGGCAGGATGGCCCTGTCGCATTAATTAGGGCATCATTGCATGAGCTGTCTAAACCAAGACGTCCCATCCGGGATGCGCCATTTGAACTTATACTCCCTACGCCCGAACCTACGCTTCGAACTAGGGAGTGGAGGGCATGTGTTGGGGGGTAAAATCGTCATTGCATCAATATCCGTGCGAGGCGGCTAAGGCCGACCTCCTCCCTTCGACTTCCCCGGGCTTCCGTAGCTCGGCCCTTCCCCGGGCTTCCGTAGCTCGCCCTTCCGGGCTTCCATAGCTCGGCCCTTCCAGGCTTCCATAGCTCGCCTTCCCTGGGCTTCCATAGCTCGGCCCTTCCGGGCTCCCATAGCTCGGCCCTTCCGGGCTCCCTAGCTCGGCCTTCCGGGCTCCCATAGCTCGGCCCTTCCTGGGCTTCCGTAGCTCGGTCCTTCCGGGCTTCCATAGCTCGGCCTTTCCGAGCCTCCGTAGCTCGGCTCTTCAGGATCTCCATAGCTCGGTAGCTTCCATAGCTCGTTTCCCCCCAAGTCTCCACGGTCCGGCTTCATCAAGCGATCCACAACCCAATACCTACCTCCGGAACCTGACGCGGGAGAGCCCAGGCTTACCAGAACAGCATCCTAGACAAGGAATCATGTCAAGACGTGGCCTAAAACCTATCATAACCGCCCAGGTCTACTCAACCAGATCTCGAGACATCAAGGAGCTCTCCCAGCCGTCGATCCCCTAACAAAAGGATATGGATTCTAACGGCCCCACAACGGCCTGATTCTGTCCGCCTCCATATCGTAACAACCTCTGAACCTTCCAGAAGATGCTCAAGATCCAGGTGACAGTCTATAAATATCAGACTCACAGATTCCCTCAGGTACGCACTCTGTACACACGCGCTCCACTCTCACTCTCCTGCTCTCTCCGGCAGCTCGTCGGCGCTCCTGCCCTCTGAGCTCCGATTGGCCGCCCCCGGAGAGGTCTCCCGGAGAGATCCACCTCCCATTGTCTGGTTGATCGCCGATTTCTTCTCCACTGACTTGAGCATCGGAGGGTCTTCCGCGGAGGACCACCCCCAGCGTCCCCCGCGTGTGGACTTTTTTGTGCAGGTCCGCCCCCTCTTCCTGGAGATCGACCGTGCCGAGTCGGAGGACGGATCCCCGGCAGCAACAATTCCTTATAAAGAAAATAAATTCTACAATCCCTCTAATGATACACTATCAGAATAAAAGTTTTCTACCTATGAACAAAGGATTTTCAAACAATTTAAACTATGCAATAATTACAATTTGAATTCTATAATTTGAGGGTTTTAAACTTACATACTAAATTAGTAAAATATTAAATGAATCCTGAGGTTTTTTAGTTGTTACACATAAAGCTCTTAGTCTATACATAGTTAGATAGCGTTACTTTATTAGCATGTGCATTAATGTGCTAACTTTTTTGACCTACCATCATATTATTTTAACTCCTCAATGCTCGTAAGAGTTTGCTTCAATTTGAGGAGAGTGGCTATAATAATCATCAAAAAGGCTAAAGGCTACAAATACTAGGACATGGTTAATGAACAGACCTAAAGGTTCACGATGGTAATAATGATAACACCAAAAGCAATTAAAGCACCAACTCCATTATAATTGGAAATAGAAATGCTTAGGATGTCCATTCTTATGGTTGAGGTTTCTAAGGAAAAAGGTTGGAAGAGTTGGGGTTGAGGACAATGAGCCTGGGAAAGACAGTGGGGTAGGAGTGATTGCAATGGAACCACAAAGGCCAGGATTGTCAAAGATGAAAGAGGGAGGGATGGTGTTGAAAAAGATTTTAGCAACTACTGAGAAGAGGTTGTTGGAGATATTAAAGGAGACAAGGTGGGGAAGCTTGAAGATATACCTTGAGAGGATGCTAAACAATCATAATATGGTTTAAATAGCAATAGAAGGAGGCTCCAAACGCACTCAAAAATAGTGAAAGAGGAATAAAGGGGGAAAGAGAGAGGAGTATGGGGATCTTAACTAAAGATAGGAAGACAAGACATAATCAATTTCCAACCAATAAAATTTATATAAAATGATATCAAAAGCCCATAAAGATAAAAAATATCAAGAATGAAATAAGCAAGGAGAGAGAACTTTTAAAGATACGAGGAAGAATAATTCCTCATTTAAGTTGAAATTCCTTCAATGAGACAATTTTTATGCTGATTCAGCTTATACAGAGAGACTACTTTTACTCTCTCTCTAGTAGGATGCTTCTAATGAGCCTGTTTCTACTTAGATCAAGGACCTATATTGACTTTAACTCCATGCTCATCTAGATATAACCTAACAACAAATTATAGGATAGGTTCAAGAACTACAAGCCATGACTGCTCTCTATATCAATTAGAATTCCACCAGAAAACCAATTGTTTAATAATTCAATGCCTTCATGGTCTAATAAATAACAACAGAATTCGTATGGAGCCTTTTTTTTACCTAATTGAAATACTTTGCAAACACAACTCAAAAATCCATGGCGAAAGAAGACTGTCAAGGAGTTTTTTTGCTGAGATTCATCTCCAAAAGGCTTTTGCAAGCAGCATCTATTGATTTTGGCAATCTCCATATGCGACCATTTTGAAAGAAATTCAATCTTGCCTCCGACAAAAATTGACCAATTGAGTTTGGAATCTGACAAAAAAAAATCCATTTCTCGACAAATCTGAAGTCTCTATACTTTTTATTCTCTAATCCACATCAAACTTTGCCGTAAAAAAAAATTCAAGCCCAAGCTTATTATCTACACATAAAATGCTTCTACATTATTTTAGGAAAGTTGCCAGCAAGTAAATTTCTTCTAAGATCGAACGACTTTAATGATGAATACCCTTCAATGTTATTCGACCACCCATCAGAAGCCGGTTATCTTACCAATTTATTGCCCTTAGATGGTAAGATAATTAATTTCTATTATAAGCTAAAAAGGTTAGCATATACATTACAAGGCTAACAAGTAACACTATTTCACTTCATAATGGAAAGTTTGATGTTACAACTAAAAAACTTTAAAATTTATTTTGATATTTTATTAATTTCAAAATTTAAATTAAAAAATCCTTCAAATTATGGGGTACAAATAAACCAACAACCAACTTCCATTTATTAAAATCTATGGCCAACACAACCAGCTGCTTATCCAATGGGCTAAGGTCACGAAACAAGTTTTCAGCGTACCTTGAGGTGTGCCGGCCCGCCTTANACTATAGGGGATGACAAAAATAATAAGGAACGGATTGTGCTAATTTTTAGATTCTATATGTTGACAATTCTTTTGCAATAGCATATTATCATAACAATATTTTGAAAACTTGATGGATCCTTTGTCTTTAAAGATAGCTTCTCAACGAGCTTTAGCACATGATAACTTGAAATTTAAACCAAATAAAGGCCAAGTATTCTTTGGCTTTTTATCTCTTTCTTTCTTTTTTCTCTTTACCCCATTTGTAAGTCTGCAACAGCTCTCATCATTCACCTCCATGAAATCAGTGGTGGGCTTTCTCTTGCCCCACCATTACCCTCATAAAAAAGGTAAGAATCAAAACCTACATAAATTAAGAGATTGGCAAAAAAATAACCGCTATAGTTGAGAACACTACTTGCTTATCCATCACATGAAAGTTTAATGTTAAAAATTGTATGTATAGTTAATTCCATGAAGTAGATATATTGACATTTTCTACCAATTTTTCTTTGACAAATTCTATCATATGAAAATTGTCTTTGAATAAAGATATACATGCCAACAAATATTGTATGAACTCTAAAACTATCTCTTCATTCTCATGTCAAAACTAGCACCTACATAACTGAAAAACATCCATTAAACTGCTTCATATCACATATATTGAATCAATAAAGTCAAATATAAATGTGAAACCACTAGAAAGAATATGGAATTCTTGGCAACACTCTATAACAATATCAATTTCTTAAGCTGCTTTTGTTGAAGACAATGCTTCAGCATACCTATGATGCTCATGTAGTT
Organism: Calamus simplicifolius; assembly: GCA_900491605.1. Taxonomy (NCBI): domain Eukaryota; kingdom Viridiplantae; phylum Streptophyta; class Magnoliopsida; order Arecales; family Arecaceae; genus Calamus; species Calamus simplicifolius. The sequence continues at coordinate 518,850 of UESW01004944.1, read as the reverse complement.
TCATCTTTAAACATTTTAGCTATATGTTCCCTGCCTAAACTTATACTTCAGCTAGTGGGAAGTAGTAGATGTTGTAGTGGTCCGTTCAAGAAAAAAAAGGGGGAAAAGAAAGCATGTCAAGAAGATAAAAGCAACTGCCGTAAATGGAATGGCATATTTTGAAATTTACTTGATGAAGCCATCCTAATTTACCTTCGATACTTTGATTAGTGGGAATCTAGGAGTTTAGAAGTATTAGATGGGGAACAAATCCTTCATGACAAAGTCCTTGTTGGCCTGAGCTTGATGTTTGCTAATGCAAAGGTGCCGAAACATTTAGCCAATAGCAAACAGTATCTAGAGATTTTCCATAAATCCATGACTTTCCTTGCAAGTCTTTAGGGACTAGTTCAATACTTTAAATGAGTCAGATGAGATCACCAATATATGCATGAACCTATTTAGCTGCAGAAATGTTGTGATTGGGACAGTATTAGCATTGAAGTATGGACTAACAAACTCACAAGAGCTTGAACTATGGACTAACGAAAAGAGTATCTTCATCATTCTACCTAGCATCGAAGGATGGTTACTTGGTCAAATTGGAATTTCCAACCATGAGGCTCAAGAGAGGAATTCCTCTTGGATATGTTAGTAAGATTTGAATATGGAAGATCTATAAACCATCTGATAATTTAAATAATAAAATAATCACTTTGGGATAAGATAAGCTAGCCCAAGATCTCCATGAACACCATGATGGCATAATCATTATGAACAGCATTAAAATAAGACCGAAAAAATTGTATGTAGAATAAAATTGAGAAATAAAATTTGGAGAGAGAAAAATAAATAAAAGTCAAATCAAAGTTCTTGACTCACTAAAGATACGTATTAGGAATCATAGCTGCATTAGTGCTCCATGTATATGAACCTAACCTTACACTTCTACACGTTTAGGTTGGTTCTTACACTAGTACCATATGTCATAAACATTGTTAGTCTATATTTATTCTACTTGAGCTTTTATGGCTACATGCCCCAACCTTGATGCCACGTGCTAAGCTAAATTTAGTCTAAGTTTGCTTGAATTAGTATATCTGCAAAATAAAACTCACAATGGCATAATATAAGGCATACCACATCATAAAACCATGATAACACCATCTGTGATATTACAAGATCATACGTCAATCCAAATTATAATGCCATAGCTAACATAACATATATGAGCATTCAACATAACTGATAAACCAGTGCGTGCAATACATGCTTTGACTTACATATAGAAAAACATCATATCTTGTAAAAGTAAGTATAAAATTGCTACCTCGAATGCTAATCTAGAATTCATTACTCACCATCCACCATAGACCTCTAACATAAATCTCAAAGCACCAATCCGTACTATCAATCCAGCTCAATATCAATAATTCACCAAACAAGACACTTACAATTATCAGCATCACTAAATTAATCCCTGGCTTCATTAATCAAATACTAAAATTACATTTATACCCCTATAATTAAGGCTCAATCAGACTAGATATTGCCATAATTAGGGTTTAGCAATTGTCCAATTGGATCAAGATCTGGTTTACCTAATCAAATTGGGTTCAAGGTCAGCTTCTGGTTCATAAAGTCAAATTGGTTTAGGGTTTGACTTGTGCCAAATCAAATTAGTTAGGTTTAATTGCTAAGAATTACTAGGTTTACGTTTGATAATTAGTATTGGCTTGGATCGGTTTGAATCATGCTCAAACTTAGATGAAATAGGCTTGGATTAGGCCTTAATTGATTGAACCCCCTTGAACTGGTTGGGTGTGGTCCAAGTGGAGCTAGACTTGGCTTAGATTTAACAACAAAAAGATTTGGTTTGCCTATTTAGCTCAATTTTGATCTCTGGTTCAGTGAATTTAGCTTGGGTCCAGGTGCTGGTTGACTGAACAGGCCCAGATTTGGTTCAAGTCAACTTAACCTAATTATTCCAAACGAACTAGGCTGGAGATTTGGTCAAATCGGTTTGGTCTTATTGATTTGAATCAAACCTCACTTGATTTAAGTCAGCTCAGGCCAAATTGGTTTAATCTGGTTGAACCCTTAAAGTTTTAGCTTAACCCTTAAAAGTTTGCGATTCAGCAGTTGTAATTGGCTATTCTCAAGTCAACCATCAACATCACTATTAAAAATTTGGACAAACCTTGCTTCTCTCCGAACATTGTACATCATTATAATGAGTGGAAGACAACCAAAAAGTTAAAGCAGACTGCCTTCCGCTCTCTCTCCATCCTTCCTTTGCCCCAAAGGCAACCTCTGCACCTTTATCTCTCCTTTGCTCGTTCCTTTTTAGGCCTCCCATCATCGGTCAATCGCTCATCCACCGAGATACCGCGAAGCGAAGTGCTCGCGGGAGCCCGTGATAGGCTCGGTCCGCGTATGGTATGCAGAACAGAGATGCGCGTCTCGGCCTACAGTTTTCTATTTTAAATCCGCGGTCAGCGGTGGCAGCGAATCGAATGCGCTCCTTTGCTGCCGTGCTACTTGCTGTACGCTCGCGTGAGATCCTCTGAATAAAAAGCATCCCATCCTGAGTCCCTTGCCTTCAACCATGGACTAGATTGGATTCTGGCTATGGCTACGGTCACTCCGAGACCACTGTGAATCTAATGATGCTATTAGTCCAGAGCAGTGCACTTATTTTTAGTGGAGTTTTTTTTTTTAGTACGATGATTAATCAAGGATAAATCGACTCTGATATATTAAAATATAATATTTGATAAAAATAAAAAGGTATGAATTGTTCTGTTTTTAAATTTAAAATTAAAGTGATTAGTCATCTTGGCAATTATTCAATCAGTCACTGAATCAATTTTGATAGATGTATCGAATCTAAGCGCTATAAGCTCTCTGAAGTATATATTGAATATATATCGAATGTTGCAAATCAAAAAATAGTAGGTAAGTGATTGTTGAATTTCTGAAAGAGCCAGCGGATACCAATAATAGAATCTTTCTCAATAATAAGACGATGGGCGTCCAGTCTATAAATGGTATAGAAAATACCAGTCCATGCATCATACAGCTCAGCAAAAGACATCGAGGATTCAATAAGACTGAATCCTTCAGTCGTCAACATCACATTACCTGATTCATGAATCACTAAAGTCGATGCAGCACATCTATTTTGAATACTTTCATCGAAGTTGATTTTGATAAACCCTAAAGATGGGGCTCTTAAGATATGAAGATCGTATGTCGGTGTGCTATCGAAGCAGCAGAGGAGTTTCAAAGGTTAAGACTAGCAGAATCAAGAGTTCTCTGATAAAAAAATATACCCAGTGGATAAAAAAAAAAAAGTAATCCCGACTATCCTCCGAAAAGGAGCAATTTCATTATTTTTTTTGGATATTGAAAGTGTGAACTTCATCGCGATAACCAGGAAAGTAAAATTTTAATCTTAAATTAATTGAAGCCATTGTCGTTTTGGTAAGATTTATTTATGATTTTCAGACGGAACCTGCGCTGCATTTGCCTATGAAGTCCGTCATTATATTGTTTGGGCTGCCATTTATGGTACCAGTGTGGCAACCAGCAAGCATGGTACGCCACCAGCTAATCGAGTAGTTATGGTGTCAAAATTTGGAGACACCGAGGCGATTCCCTGCCTCTGTTGAAGGTCTCTTCGTTCGCGGTGCCCACTAAAGCATCAAACTTGGTGCAAGTGGTCAAAAGAGGTACAAGCTACCATATGGCCAGCATCTGGGCATCTAATTAACGTACCTCAAGGGTTCGATGACAGCGTTTGGGCATCTGACAAGAGATAAACCGCCCTTCTCTCTCTCTCATTATCCATTACTTTTTGATATTATATCTTTATAATTGTAATTATTTTAACAATTATTTAAATTAAAAATAAAAAAAAGTTGCATTGTAATCATTGATGCAAATGAGTTTAATCGCATATCTACTTGCATGTCTGCTAAGAAAATCTGGGATAGACTTGAAGTCACCCATGAGGATACAAATCAAGTCAAGAAATCCAAAATAAATATGCTTGTTCATAAGTATGAATTATTTAAGATGGATCCTGCTGAAAATATTACTGATATGTTTACAAGATTTACTGATATTATTAATGGATTGAAAAGTCTTGGAAAATCTTATGCTAACAGTGATCTTGTTAGAAAAATCTTAAGATCTTTATCTAGGACATGGGAAGCAAAAGTCACTGCAATTCAAGAAGTAAAAGATCTCAACAATTTATCACTTGAAGAGTTGGTCGATTCTTTGATGACTCATGAGCTTCAGCAACGACAACATATCGATGAAGATGAATCAAAGAAGAAAAGGACTATGGCTTTGAAGAGTGCAACTCAAGAAGATGAAAGTGAAGAAACCATAAGTGACAGTGAGAAAGATGATAAAATGGCATTTATCTCAAGGAAATTTAAAAGTTCATGAAGAGAAAGAAATTTGGAAAAAGAAAACAATTTGTCAAAGGAGACTATAGCAAAGATAAGGAAAAGAGTGAACCTCCTATGCTATGAGTGCAAAAAGCCTGGACACATCAGACCAGATTGTCCACTATTAAAGAAATGATCTAAAAAAATAAAGAAGAAGGCAATGATGGCTACTTGGAGCAATAGTGAAGCAACAAGTTCAGAAGAAGATGAGAAAACTGAAGTTGCAAATGTTTGCTTCATGGCTGATAATGATGAGGTAATCCCTAACTTTTTGGATGATTTTACCTTTGATAAATTACAATGTGCATTTATGAACTTATTGATGATTTTGCAATTTAAGTTCAAAGAGCAAAGAATTGAAAAATGAAATAAAAATCTTACTCTTGAAAAGGAAAGAATTTTAAAGGATAATGAATCATTGTTAAAGGAAAACCAAGATTGAAAAATGAAGTGGATAAATTAAAACCAATTGTTGATAGATTTAGTCTACGTTCAGAAAAATTGGAAGTGATTTTAAACAGTCAAAGAGATATTTACAATAGAGCTGGTCTTGGATACAATACATTTAAAAGACAGAAATTTTTGAAAAATATTTATGAGCATGCTGATGATTCTACTAAAATTACATGTTTTAAATGTGAAAAAATTGGACACAAAGCTTATATTTGTCAAACACAAAAGATAAGAAAATATGGGTTCCAAAAGGAACCATCTTGACTAACCCTAAAGGACCCAAGAAAGCTTGGATACCTAAAATAAAAATAAAAATTATGTATGCAGGTGTGTCTTGCAACCCGAGCAATTAAAAGATAATGGTACTTGGATAAGCGGGGCTCAAGACACATGACCAGTGATGAATCACAATTCATCACTTTGGAAGCAAAAGATGGAGGTGCTGTTACTTTCGGTGATAATGGCCAAGGAAAAATAATTGGCATTGAAAAAATAGGTATCACACCTCATGCTTATATTGATAATGTTTTGCTTATGAAAGGACTGAAACACAATTTACTTAGCATTAGTCAATTATGTGACAAAGGATTTAATGTTACATTTGAATCATCTCTATGCATTGTTAAAAATCCTGCAAATGAAAACATGAAATTTGTTGGTCATAGGCATGGTAATGTATACATTGTTAATTTAAATGATTTGCATGATCAAAATATTGATTGCCTAATTGCTACAAACAATAAAACTAATAATTGGTTATGGCATTGTAGGCTAGCTCATGCAAGCATGGATTTACTATCTAAATTAATTAAGAAGGATTTAGTACATGGTTTGCCAAAACTTGTTTTTGAAAAAGATAAGATTTGTAATGCTTGTCAATTTGGAAAACAAACCCGAGTATCTTTTAAATCAAAAATTTAGTTTCAACACTAGACCTTTGGAGCTCTTGCATATGGATTTATTCGGTCCTACAAAACAACTAGTTTAGGAGGAAAAAGATATTGTTTTGTTGTTATTGATGATTTCTCTCGCTTTACATGAGTTTTATTTCTATCTAGTAAAGACGAAGCATTTCCAGCATTTCAAAAATTATTTAAAAGAATTACAAACGAAAAGAATTCTTCTGTTTTATCAATATGAAGTGATCATGGAAAAGAATTTGAAAATAAATCTTTTGAAGATTTTGTAATGAAAATGGAATTGAACATAATTTTTCTGCACCAAGAACACCACAACAAAATGGAGTAGTTGAAAGAAAGAATAGAACTTTAGGAGAAATGGCCCGTACCATGTTGTATGAAAGCAATCTTCCAAAATATTTTTGGGCAGAAGCTATCAACACTGCATGTTATGTTTTAAATCGTGCATTAATCAGACCTGTTTTGAAAAAGACTCCTTTGAGCTTTGGAAAGGAAGAAAACCAAAATCAGTTATTTTCATGTTTTTGGATGCCGATGTTATGTTTTAAATAATAAAAATCAAACCTTGATAAATTTGATGCTAAGTCTGATGAAGGAATTTTTCTCGGATATCTTTGCATAGTAAAGCTTTAGAATATTCAACAAAAAGACTTTAGTAGTTGAAGAATCAATTCTTGTTATCTTTGATGAATCTAATGATCTTCCATCAAGGAAGGGAAAAGGTATAAATGATGCAGATGACATTGAAGATCAATTCAAGGACATCACACTGAAGGATAAGAACGACTCATATACACAAGAGGTAAATGAAGAAGGGAATGTTGACCTACCTGAAGCCTCACAAGGTAATGTTGATTAGAAAGAGGTTGGAGGTATGTTCTCAGTCACCCCAAAGATCTAATTATTGGTGATCCTTCTCAAGGAGTTAGAACTAGATCATCATTTAGAGATGCTTGTAATAACTTAGCATTTGTATCTAAAATTGAACCTAAATGTTATAATGATGCTAAAAATGATGTTGATTGGATTAATGCCATGCATGAGGAACTTAACCAATTTGAAAGAAATAATATTTTGACTCTTATTGAAAGACCTCATGATCATCAAATTATTGAAACTAAATGGGTTTATAGAAACAAATTAGATGAACATGGTAATATAATTAGAAATAAGGCAAGATTAGTAGCTAAGGGTTATAATCAAGAAGAGGGAATTGATTTTGATGAAACTTATGCTCTTATTGCTAGATTAGAAGCTATTAGATTACTTCTTGCTTATGCTTGTTATATGAATTTTAAATTATATCAAATGGATGTTAAAAGCGCTTTCTTAAATGGATACATTGCTGAACAAGTTTTTGTGAAACAACCACCCGGCTTTGAAAATCACTTGTTTCCAAATCACATTTTCAAATTGAACAAGGCTTTATATGGTTTGAAACAAGCGCCCCGGGCATGGTATGAAAGATTAAGAAAATTCTTGATTAGCAATGATTTCATTCGAGAAACTGTGAATACAACATTATTTATTAAAAGACAAAATAAAGATATATTAATTATTCAAATCTATGTTGATGATATCATATTTGGTGCCACTAACGATTCTTTGTGCATAGACTTTGCTAAGATTATGCAGGGAGAGTTCGAGATGAGTATGATGGGTGAGCTGACCTACTTCCTCGAACTACAAATTAAACAAAGCAAAGATGGGATCTTCATAAGCCAATCCAAAATACCAAAGAAATGTTCAAGAAGTTTGGCATGGAGACATCCAAAAGTATCGGTACCCCTATGAGCTCATCATGTAGACTTAAATCCTATAATTCTGAAAAGTCTATTGATTTAAAATTATATAGAGGCATGATTGGATCATTATTATATTTAACTGCTAGTATGCTAGATATTTTATTTAGTGTTTGCATGTGTGCTAGATATCAAGTCAATCCTAAAAAATCACACTTGCTTGCTGTTAAAAGAATATTTAAATATTTAAATGGAACAGTAAATTTAGGTATATGGTATGACAAACAATCTAGCATTGACTTAATAGTATATACTGATTCGAACTTTGCTGGATGTAAAATAGATAGGAAATCAACTACTGGAACTTGCCAGTTTCTAGGTGTTAACTTAATCTCATGGTTTAGCAAAAAGCAAACTTCAGTAGCACAGTCTACGGCCAAAGTCGAATACATTGCAGCTGAAAGTTGCTGTGCTCAAATCTTATGGATTAAGCAACAGCTAGAAGATTATGGTATTAAACAAAGAGCTATACCTATAAATTGTGATAATACAAGTGCAATCTGTTTAACTAAGAATCCTATTCAATATTCCAGAACTAAACATATTGAAATTAGACATCATTTCATTAGAGATCACGTAAACAATGGAAATGTTGTTATTGAATTTTTAAATACTGAAAATCAAATTGCTGACATTTTCACTAAGCCTCTTGATGAAACAAAATTTTATGAAATCAAAAGAGAATTGGAAATGTTTGATCCAACCATTTAATGAATCAATTAATGAATTGATATGATATCTAAAAGATATGGCATCTTTAAATCACATCAATTAAAGGAACATCATTAAATACTTGAGTATGTTGTAATGCTTTAAGTCTTTTCATCTTTATGAAAGCCAACTGTTATACTTTCTTAAATTCATCCAACCACCGGCCATTTGCAACCTTTTTCATTCTATTGATAGCAGCTAACCGACTAGGCAACCAAACAGGCACCTGGCCAGCTAACCATCAAGCCATCTCCCTATGTAACCTTTTTCTCTCCAACCGTTTCCATTTCAAAACATTCCTCCTCACTTCAAGCCGAGCGTCTTCACCACTCGTCCTCTCATTCTCATCCTCCCTTTCATTCCATCAATCAACCTATCAATCCTTTCTTCCATTCTCTATCAATCCATCTTGAAGATAGTTGATGGCTCCCAAGATGAAGACAATCGCAAGAGATGACGATTGTGCCGATCTTCGCCGGAAGTCTTCTACTTCTTCATCTCATATCAACTCCCTTCTTGCATCTAAATCCTTTGCTCATGGAAGGTTAGTTGATTTTAACTTCTTAGAACAGAAAGGTTTTAAAATTGGAAAACTTTTAGTTAATCAAGGATGGGATAAGCTTCTATCTACCAAGAGACCTATTTATCCTGAGCTTATCAGGGAATTTTATGAAAATATTTCTTTTGGTAGTGGGACTATCTCTTCCTTCGTGAAAAAGACTAAAATCGACCTAGACTGCAAAATTTAGGATGTGCTCTTAATATTCCATCTGATGGTTTCTTAGAAGTCCTACCCAGTGAACATGGATATAAAATAGGTTTAATCCTTAATATTGATGACAGTGATGCTAGTAATATTGAAACTCTAAATGCCAACATGTTATCTGTAGAAAATAGATTATTTCACAGTATCATCGCCAAAATCCTTGCCCCATGTGCAAGCTCATTTAATGTAGTAAATGATAGGGACATATGTATAATGTATGACATTTTAATAGAAGACCCTGTTGATCTACCTCAACTAATGATGACCGTAATGAAAGAATCATTGTCTAGATCTAAGGCTGCATTGCCCTACGGAATGTTTCTCACTTATGTATTTGAGTTTGTCAATATTAAGCTTAAGGGAGAAACTGCAGTGGCATTACGTCACTCTGACGTTTTTAATGCTCATTCATTGCACGGTATGGACTTTGCCAAACGGGATGGTATTTGGTTAAAGGTTAGGTCTAGAACTGGTCAATCTAGTATGCCACCGCCAACTGCGACTCAATCTGCTTGTTCTTCTCAAAACTTCTTCAATTTTGACTTCAACTATCCGAATCCTTACCTTGCTGCTATGTCTGATGATCAAAATCCTTTTCAATCTGATCCACCCAATATGAATGCTCCTGGACCTTCTTATCGCAATGACAACCAAGCTCCTGCTCCTCTTCCTGTCGTTCGTATAAGTGATGATCAAATTCGCCTCATTATTAATGAATTGACCCTTGCCACTTCTAGTCAAAACTCTGGAGACAGTGCTTCTTCTGTCAATGATCAGACTCTCGTACCACATATTTCTTCTATTTTTAAAAACATATCTCAGTTTAAACTTACTCTTGAACGTCTTGTCCATGATGTGAACATTCTCAATGGAAGAGTTTTTCATCACAATGAATCTGTCATGGAACAGATCCTAAAAGAGATTAATTTCCTAAAAGCAAGCTTGAGAATTTTGAAACTAAGGCAGAGTGGGTAGAGTACTGAATGAGATCCACCGATTCCCAGACCTGAGATGCAGCAAACGCTGTCGACCATTGAACCGCATCCTTCACAAGGCTGAGTCATCTCGTAGAGACTTACATCACTCTTTCTGCCGCCTCTGCGCCTGATGCTTCTTATTCTCATCCGCACCTCTGGACTCCACCGACACAGCCTTCCTCCGACAAGCCTGGATCTTCAAACAAGCCAAATGTTTCTTCAGTGCATATCTCTTCTTTTGATGACGACAAGTGATTATGTTTGACTTATGTTATAACCGTACTTAGTACTTGATACGGATGGCGGTTTCCCTGGGGTGATATTATATCAGGCACAACCTTCGAAAGCAATGATGTGACAATAAAACCCAGGGCCACCAGCGTCGGCCACCAGCGTCGGCCCCCAGCGTCAGTCTCCAGAGTGGACCACCAGCGTCGGCCTCCAGCGTCGGCCCCCAGTGTCGGCCCCCAGCGTCGGCCACCAGCGTCGGCCCCCAGCGTCGGCCTCCAGCGTCGGCCCCTAGCGTCAATCTCCAAAAACTGACCACTCGCGTCGGCCTCCAGCGTCGGCCTCCAGCGTCAGTCTCCAGAGTTGACCACTAGCGTCGGCCTCCAGCTTCAGCATCAAAGACCAACTACGTGTTAACCTGTAACTGGCGTCGGTCATCAAGGCCAGCCTCAGCGTCGGCCTTCGTGAGTCCCAAATCCTGAGGTTTCGGCTTCGACCTCTAGCGCCGCCACTCAGCCTGAGCCCTCATTGTCAGCCATCATACGAGGATTAGTCTTAGGCAACAAACCCGCGACCTAGGGTTTGTTGCCGAACAGCCCGGTTACCAAGATCATGGGCAAGTGCCGGCCTGATCAGCCGTTGCCGCTATAAGCGGCCCTCTATCCCGCAACAGTCCAACCGCTTACCGTTCGACGAAGCGGATTCGACCGTTCCAACTGACCAAAGTATACGGGATTTCCCCAACAGGTATAAAGAGAGAACCCGAGCTCCAGGCAAGGGGACTCTCTCCTTTTCCCTCTCTAAAAAATCCATATACAATTCAATAGAAGAAATTTCCTGTTGGACGACTCACTAATTGGAGCGTCGGAGGGTCCCCGCCGGAACCACCGGCCCGGGACTTTTTGCAGGCTCTCGGAGGACGACGGTGAACTCTCTGCACGCACGGTGTGACCTCTTTTGCAGAACCAGTGATCTCAAACTGCCCGACGTTCCCCATACGTGATTCGGCCGCAACAGATTGGCGCGCCAGGAAGGGGGCGAACCTTCGACTCTCACCGCTCACCCCCCGAACCTCATCGTCAAGGGACCTCGAAGCGACGACGGTCTCCTTCCCATCGCTCCGGTCGTCCCCGCCATCGACCGGAAGGAAAGGAGTCCAAGCGGGCACCTTCTCTGCGACGTCGACTTTCTTCCTCCGATTCTTCCCAAGGGACCCCGAAGCGACGACAGTCTTCCTTCCGTCGCTCCAGTCGTCCCCACCACCGACCAGAAGAAAAGGAGTCCAAGCGGGCACATTCTTCGTGCCGGCGATCTTCTTCTTCCGACTCATCCCGAAGTAACGCTCCCGGAAAACCACTCGGCGGGCCGAGCAGAGGCTTGACGAGTACCATCGGCGGTTGGACGAACTCAGCCGACGGATCGCCGATCCCTATGCGGCGGAGTATGAACGCCGCCCCCCGCTTTCTCGCCATATCATGGAGGAACCGATCCCTCCCCGGTTCCGTCTCCCTCAATTGGATCCCTATGATGGAACGACGGACCCCATGGACCATCTCGAAAGTTACAAAGTCCTCATGCAGGTCCAGGGAGCGACGGATTCCTTATTATGCGTCGCCTTCCCAGCGACGCTCCGTAAGGCGGCACGCGCGTGGTACTCCCGTTTACTTCCACGCAGCATCAACTCCTTTCGGCAACTTGAGCGGTCATTCCTGGCTCATTTTGACGCCTGTCGAAAGATCCCGCGAGTTGCCGATAGCCTCTTTGCTGTCCAGCAGAAAAGTGGCGAGACCTTAAAGGATTTCGTCGCTCGATTTAAAGAAGCAGCGCTGGAAGTATACAACCTGGAGGACTCTGTTGCCACCTTGGCCCTAAAGAGAGGACTTCGCCCGTCCAGATTCGCCTACTCTCTGGATAAGAAGCCTCCGCGTTCCTACGCCGAGCTTCTGAGCCGGGCACAGAAATACATCCGCGCTGACGAGGCGGATTCTTCCCGGAGAGACGTCGACAAGAACTCCAGTAGCAAACCACAACCTCCTGACCGCGCTGGTGCACAACCTAGGAAGTCCGAGCCTCCACGACGCTCGNCGTTCCTACGCCGAGCTTCTGAGCCGGGCACAGAAATACATCCGCGCTGACGAGCAGATTCTTCCCGGAGAGACATTGACAAGAACCCCGGTAACAAACCGCCGCCTTCTGACCGCGCTGGTGCACAACCTAGGAAGCCCGAGCCTCCACGACGCCCGGATCGCCGGCCACAAGCGCTGGTTCCTAAAGAGCATTCACTCCCCTCATGGCCCCCATCTCCCACATCCTACTGGAGATCGAGGAGGAACCATATTTCAAGCGACCGGCTCCCTTGAAGTCTGGAGCCCCCCGCAACAAGGAGTTTTACTGCCGGTACCATCGGGACTACGGTCACGACACCGAAGACTGCCGCAATTAAAAAGGCCATCGAGGAGCTGGTTCAGCAGGGCCACCTGGGCAAGTTTGTTCGAAGGGGAAATCTCCCCGCGGTGGGCCCCATGGCGCCCCCAAGTCATCCGGCTGGCGTGGATAATGCCCCGACTGAAAAACCATAGCTATGATCTCTTGGGGAGCGGATGGTGGTTCGAAAAGGCCGCGCGAGGGAATAGACTCTGTAATACCTTTTTTCGGAAAGGATCTAGATGGGGTAGTTAACAAACACGACGACAGCGTCGTAGTTTCTATGACTATAGCTAAACACCCTGTAAAAAGAATTTTAATTGATAGTGGGAGCTCTGTGGATGTCTTGAGTTACGAGGCTTTTGTTCGGATGAACTTATCAAGGTCCTTGCTTCGACCCGTTGCCACACCACTAATGGGCTTCACGGGAGACTCAGTGAACGTCGAAGGCGAAATTGCTCTCCCGGTCACGGCTGGAACTCCTCCATGTCAGAGTACAGTGGTTGTAAACTTCCTGGTGGTCCGGGTCCCGCTGGCTTATAACGCCATCTTGGGAAGACCGGGGCTGAACTTGCTGGATGCCGTGATCTCCACCAAGAGACTGTTAGTAAGGTTCCCTACCAATGAAGGGATCGGAGAAATGAAGGGGGAGCAAAGCCCGTTGCCGCCCTGTTATCATCTGTCGCCCAGCCCGCTGAGTGCAGAGTCGGCAACAGCCTCTGAGTCGCTCGATCCTAGGGAGTTGGGAAGAAGGGGAGAGCCGGCAGAGCACCTTCTAACCCTCCCCTTGGACGATAACCCGGCAAGGACTGTTCAGCTGGGGGCATCACTCCCGGAAGAGGCACGTCGTCAACTCCTCGCATTCCTGCGGGCCAACACTGACGTCTTCGCATGGTCTTCCTCCGACATGCCAGGCGTCCCTGAAGAAGTAATTACCCATCGGCTCAACCTCAAGCCAGAGTGTCGGCCAATCCGACAGAAGAAGAGAAACTTCGCTCCAGACAGACAGAAAGCTATCGACGAGGAATCCGCAAGCTTATGGCTGCGGGCCACATTCGGGAAGTCCACTACCCTGAATGGCTAGCTAATGTGGTGTTAGTCCGCAAGGCCAACGGGAGCTGGAGAATGTGTGTAGATTTCACCGACCTCAACAAGGCATGCCCCAAAGATAGCTTTCCACTACCTCGAATCGATCAATTGGTGGATGCTACATCCGGCCATGAGGTCCTCAGCTTCATGGATGCTTTCTCCGGATACAACCAGATCCGGATGAACCCGGAGGATGAAGAAGCTACCTCCTTCATAACCGAAAAGGGTCTATATTGCTACAAGGTGATGCCTTTCGGGTTAAAAAATGCGGGGGCTACTTACCAGAGGCTGATGAACAAAGTCTTTGAAGGACAGATAGGGCGTAATATGGAAGTGTATGTGGATGACATGCTGACAAAAAGCGTTCGTGCCCTTGACCACATCACGGATCTGGCAGAAACTTTTGACAACCTTCGTCGATATCAGATGAAGCTGAACCCTCGCAAGTGTGCATTCGGAGTAACAGCTGGGAAGTTCTTGGGTTTCATGGTGACCCGGAGAGGAATTGAAGCAACCCGGACAAAGTCCAAGCCATCTTGGACATGAGGCCTCCCGCCAACAAGAAGGAAGTACAACGCCTGACAGGAAGAATAGCCGCCTAAGCCGCTTCCTATCCAAGTCTGCGGAAAGGTGTTTGCCTTTCTTCAAGGCGCTTCGCAGAATCAATAAGTTCGAGTGGACCAAAGAATGCCAGGAGGCGTTCGAAGGGTTAAAGACGTTCCTATCCACCCCGCCACTGCTAGCCAAGCCGACGGGCGGAGAGGAGCTCCTTCTATACCTTCGGCCTCTCCTGAGGCTGTTAGCTCCGTGCTAGCCCGGGTGGACACTGATGGCACACAAAGGCCAGTATACTATACAAGTAAGGTGCTTCATGATGCTGAGACTCGATACTCAAACATGGAAAAGATCATCTTTGCGTTAATCGTGTCGCCCAGCGTCTGCGGCCATACTTCCAAGCCCACCCGATCGCAGTAATCACTGACCAGCCTCTAAAGACAATTCTAGCTCGTCCGGATACTTCTGGCCGGCTGGCCAGGTGGGCCCTCAAGCTGGGGGAGTTTGATTTATCTTTCCGTCCTCGTCGGCCATGAAGTCTCAAGTCTTGGCAGATTTCTTGGTCGAATGTACTTGGGGAACCGAGTTATCCAAAGAACTTCCGGCGGACACTCAACCCTTGGAAGCCAGTGACGATGAGTGGGTCCTTCATGTAGATGGGGCGTCGAACTCTCAAGGGAGCGGAGCAGGCCTCATCTTGGCTAACCCGGATGGGGTGGTTACTGAGTGTGCACTTCGCTTCCTCTTCCCAGCCACTAATAACCAGGCGGAATATGAGGCTTTGTTATCCGGAGTAAGACTGGCTCGGGAACTGGGGGTGAAACGCCTTAGAGCTTTTACCGACTCCCAATTGGTTGCTGGCCAGATCACCAAGGAGTACGAGGCAAAGGATCCTATCATGGCCCGTTACTTGGATGCGGTGTTCTCAATGACCTCTCCATTCACTCACTTCAGCGTCAGCTACATTCCTCGACAAGAGAATGCTAGAGCTGACGCCCTATCCCACCTCGCTGCCTCAGCTGATGGGATGTTGGGAAAAGCTTACGTGGAGCACTTAGAAGCCCCAAGCATTGATGCACCAATGGAAACTTTACCAGTGGGACAGGAGCCTTCCTGGATGGACGCCTATGTTCAATACTTTACTGAAGGTATCCTCCCCGAAGACCCTGCCGAAGCCAGGAAGCTTAAGAGACGGGCCCGAAGTTCTTCCTTATGGAAGGAAGGCTCTACCGAAGGTCATTCTCGTACCCCATCCTCAGGTGCGTCGGTCCTACCGACGCCAATTATATTTTGCGAGAGATACACGAGGGGATATGCGGAAGCCATCTGGGGGGCAGGGCTCTTGCATATAAAGCTCTACGTCAAGGGTATTACTGGTTGACGATGAAAGAAGACGCATCTGAACTTGTTAAAAAGTGTGACAGCTGCCAGCGTCACGCCAACGTTCAACATCTACCTGCGTCCCAGCTAACCCCTCTGCTGCACCATGGCCCTTCGCACAATGGGGCATGGACATCCTAGGACCTTTCCCCCCTGCCTCCGGACAACGTAAGTTCCTAGTTGTAGCCGTCGATCACTTCACTAAGTGGATCGAGGCGGAAGCTCTTGCTAAGATCACGGAAGCCAAAGTGAGGTCTTTCTTCTGGAAATCTGTGGTGTGTCGGTTTGGGTTACCACACACCCTGGTTACAGACAACGGCCGACAGTTTGATAACACGGCCTTCCGAGAATTCTGCGAGGGCCTAGGAATCCGTCACCGATTCACCTCCGTAGGGCATCCCCAAACCAACGGTGCAGCTGAGGTGACCAATCGCATCATCCTACAGGGGCTCCGGGCTCGGCTAGATAGCTGTAAAGGGCGCTGGGTGGAAGAACTTTCCAGTGTGTGTGGGCCTACCATACTACGCCGCGAGCACCCACAGGGGAAACTCCCTTCAGCCTGGTCTTTGGGACCGAGGCGGTCATCCCCGTAGAGATAGGGGCTCCTAGTCCCCGGACGGAGTTATACCACGAAGAAAGCAACTCCAACCAGCTGAGGGCTGATCTGGATTTGGTGGAAGAATTGCGGGATCAAGCGCATCTTCGGATGGCAGCATTCCGTCAGCGAGTGGCCAAACACTACAACTCTCGGGTGCGGCCCAAGACATTCCGGCCGGGAGACCTGGTCCTACGAAGAGCTGAAGTATCGAAGCCAACGGAAGGGGGCAAGCTGGCACCAAAATGGGAAGGACCATACCGTGTCAAAGAGGTACTCCACCATGGAGCATATAAAATTGAAGAGCTGGACGGGAAGCTGCTCCCTCGAACTTGGAATGCTGACAATTTACGACGGTACTATCAATAGAATTCTATCGTTATTAACTTGAATCTGTCTGATGCATGAATAATAGACATTCTTATTTTCTAATGAGTATGTTCAGCCAAAGACCAACCCCGCGTTGGCATCCAAGACCGGCGCCCAGCGTCGGCATCAAAAGACCGGATCCGCTCCGGCACTCAAAGACCAACTCCGTGTTGGCACTCAAAGACCAACCCCGCGTTGGCATCCAAGACCGGCAGCGTCGGCATCAAAAGACCGGATCCGCTCCGGCACTCAAAGACCAGCTCCGCGTTGGCACCGGCGCCCAGCGTCGGCATCAAAAGACCGGATCCGCTCCGGCACTCAAAGACCAACTCCGTGTTGGCACTCAAAGACCAACCCCCGTTGGCATCCAAGACCGGCGTCCAGCATCGGCATCAAAAGACCGGATCCGCTCCGGCACTCAAAGACCAACTCCGCACTCAAAGTTGGCATCCAAGACCGGCGCCCAGCGTCGGCATCAAAAGACCGGATCCGCTCCGGCACTCAAAGACCAACTCCGTGTTGGCACTCAAAGACCAACCCGCGTTGGCATCCAAGACCGGCGCCAGCGTCGGCATCAAAGAATCCGCTCTGGCACTCAAAGACCAGACCGGCGCCCAGCGTCGGCGACCGGATCCGCTCCGGCACTCAAAGACCAACTCCGTGTTGGCACTCAAAGACCAACCCCGCGTTGGCATCCAAGACCGGCGCCAGCGTCGGCATCAAAAGACCGGATCCGCTCCGGCACTCAAAGACCAACTCCGTGTTGGCACTCAAAGACCAACCCCGCGTTGGCATCCAAGACCGGCGTCCAGCGTCGGCATCAAAAGACCGGATCCGCTCTGGCACTCAAAGACCAGCTCCGCGTTGGCACCGGCGCCCAGCGTCGGCATCAAAAGACCGGATCCGCTCCGGCACTCAAAGACCAACTCCGTGTTGGCACTCAAAGACCAACCCCGCGTTGGCATCCAAGACCGGCGTCCAGCGTCGGCATCAAAAGACCGGATCCGCTCCGGCACTCAAAGACCAACTCCGTGTTGGCACTCAAAGACCAACCCCGCGTTGGCATCCAAGACCGGCGCCCAGCGTCGGCATCAAAAGACCGGATCCGCTCCGGCACTCAAAGACCAACTCCGTGTTGGCACTCAAAGACCAACCCCGCGTTGGCATCCAAGACCGGCGCCAGCGTCGGCATCAAAAGACCGGATCCGCTCCGGCACTCAAGACCAACTCCGTGTTGGCACTCAAAGACCAACTCCGCGTTGGCATCCAAGACCGGCGCCCAGCGTCGGCATCAAAAGACCGGATCCGCTCCGGCACTCAAAGACCAACTCCGTGTTGGCACTCAAAGACCAACCCCGTGTTGGCATCCAAACCGGCGCCCAGCGTCGGCATCAAAAGACCGGATCCGCTCCGGCACTCAAAGACCAACTCCGCGTTGGCATCCAAGACCGGCGCCTAGCGTCAGCCGTAGAGATCGACTGTGTTGGCACCAAGGACCGCCTAACATCGGCCTTGTCAATGCTGAGGACAGCATCATAGCCCACGGTCCTATCTAACGTAATCTACTACGCATATTACTATCAACTAACAGTCCACAGCGGTTTGAACAAAGGAAGCTCAAGAAATTAAGCATATTCATTGATGACGAAGTTTACAAAATTGCCAACAGAGAAAAAAAAAAAACTGCTAATTGGCATCCGAAGGCGGGATATCATCCTCGGGGACGTCGTCGGGCTGCAGATCTTCTATATCCTCCAGGTCATAAAGCTCCTGGACTTTCTTTTTGCAATCTTGAAAGCCGGCGTCATAGGCGAGCGCCGCTGACTCGGCCACCTCGTCATCGAAGGCCGCGGATTTCTTATAGTCCTCTATAATGTTAGTCCCCTTCCTTTCCGCTTCGGTGGCTTTCCTCTGGGCCTCCGCCACTAACGCCTCCAGATCCGCAATTTTAATTATGTGCTGGCGGGTGGCTTCCTTAACCGCATTAGTCTCGGCAGAGGCATAACTCAATCGAGTCTTTAGAACATTTACCTCCTGCTCTGCCGCCACCAGCTTCTCTTCGGTCGCCGTCAGCTTCTCCTCGGCCGCTTTTTGCTTCTCCTCCGCCACCTGAGCGTTGTCCAGCTCATGGGCAGCACGGCGCTGGGCAACTTCCAGCGCGTATTCAGCTTTTTCGGCTCTAAGCCGAGTAGCCTCTACCTCGCCCATCAGGGTGGCCCGGGTGTCCTCTAGGGCCATCGCCGACTTTTCAGCTTTTGCTTGAAGGGAGACCATCTCCTCCCGTGCTTGCTCAAGGGCGGTGTCGCTCAAAGTCCAGATGTCTTTGAGGGCGACCAGGGAGTTCAAGGCCTAAAAAAAAAAAAAATGTGTATATATATGATATCCAGGAAAAAGGGAAAAGAAAAGAACAATAAGTGGCACAAAAACTCACCCAGAGGTGAGCCACCGAAGCTTCACGAAAGAAGGCCCCACTCTTCCGACTTCGGAGATATTCTTGCATCTCCTCCACTGAAGCCTCCTCTATAACACGCATAGCCCAGCGGCTATGATTCGCCAGCAGTGACTGGAAAGAAGGATCGATAGTCCTCCCTTCCCTGGATGACGGGCCCGCGGAAGTCGATTCTGCCTCAGAACCTGCCGTCCCCGGCCCTTTAGCCGGCAGAGGCGCTTCAGCTGGGGGCAAGACAGCGGCGGGAGCCGCTGCTGTTGCCACCGGAGCTTCACCCGCCTCTGTAGGCGCGGGAGAAGGTATCTTCCCCTCGGGAGATAAATCAAGTAAAATAATTGGAGCCGGGGCTGGAGATTCTTCTGCCGGCGGGCTTTGCTCCACCTCCTTGCCAGCCTTGGCCTGTGCCGTGTCTTCCAGGACGGGTTCTTCGACTCGGGGTCGGATTGCCTCACCTATGCACACGGGCCCCACTGCTTTGGATTCTGGGGCGTTGACTACTTTAGTGACGGCCCTTTTGGGGCCGCCCTTCTTCGGGACTTTGACACGTGGGGGCTTCACGGCCATAGCTCCTCCAGTGTCGGCCATCCCAGCGCCGGTCTCTCTGCCACTAACCCTCCCAGCGTCGGCCCTCCTGGGAACCTTAGTGGCAGCCCCCCCTTCAGCAGGGGATACAGTCCCCGTGGCCTTCCTCTTTTTAGCGGCCACCTGCTTGAGCTTGTGCAATGACGGCGCCATCCCTACACAAGCAAGGGATAGTTAAAAAAAAAAAAAAAAAAAAAAAGGGAGAGAAGGGAGAAAAACAGAGAAGGGAGGCAAGTGGACTAATGCTCACCCCTCGAGGGAATTAAGCCGGCGCGCTGAAGGTTCTCTTCGGCTATCAGCTTATTGCACTTAGGAATCTCAGCAGTTAGGAGCTGCCCAAATGCCATCTGGTCCCGTGGAAGGATGGAGGCATCCCTGTTGGCATCGATATTGGGTACCCCCCAGCTTCCACGGACCCCGCTAATGTCCGCGAAAAAGAACTTATCCTTCCATCCCTTAACGGAGGAAGGAAGGCACAACCTAAGGATCCTATTAGATCTAGGGGTAAAAGACCACCACCCCGACTGTTTGCGCAAGGTATAGAAGCTGCGGAACAAAGAAATGCTAGCCTCTATACCCCGCAAATGGCAAAGTACCAAAAACCCGACTATGGTACGGAAGGAATTGGGAACCAGTTGAGACGGGGTTAAGGAATACCTATCCAGAAGATTAAGGATAAAGGGATGAATCGGTAACCTAGCCCGGCCTTAAAAAAGGCCCCGTACAGGGCAACCCTACCGGAACGGGAGGAGGTTGCCCTATCATTGGAGGTAGGAACAAACAGGTGAAGGTCCGGAGGGAAGCCGTACCTAGCCCTTAAGTTCGCAATGTCCTGAGCAGACATGGTCGACGCAGTCCCTTCGGGGGACTCCTTGGTAACCCTAGAAGGGCCGGCAACCGCCGGTCGGGTTCTAATGAAAGTTTGTCCACCGGACGGACGACTCCCAATGGAGGGACGACCGATTGGTCGGGGCTCGGGTAAAGGATCAGAAGAAGAGGTGGACCATTGGAGGGACGGGGACTCAGACTGGGAAGAATGGTGGGACCCCCCCCAAGAACCGGAAATAGAACAAGAAGGAGAAGAAGCCATAAGAACTGACCTGAGAAGAAAAACGCGAGCAGGGACAAAGCACGGAGAATGAACAGAAGACGGAAACGTAGACGGACTCAAAAGAGGGCAATGGCGGAAGAAAGAGGGAAGATAGGAAGATAAGGGCAACTCGCCATCATTACACCATCTCGGAACACCCTCAAACCGTCCGATTCAACCATGCGTCCGTCTTCAGTTGGGAGGCGTTTCGATGACCCGCCGATGCGATAAGATCGAAAAGACCACCAATGTAAAAGGGGGTGCTAACCTTACCGCAATGATGTCGTCCGCCTTTTCGTAGCACTGCCCGAGGAAAATCTTCCCTAATCCCAACAAAAGCAAGATGACCGTGGAAACCGGCCCCCTAGAAGACATTCGCACCCCCTTTCGCAGGTAAGTAAACGCTCACCAATCTCAGGGGTGGGGGGGCATATGATACGGCTGACGGTTTCCCCGGGGTAGTATTATCTTCCGCACGACTTTCGAAAGCAATGATGTGACAACGAAACCCAAAGCCACCAGCGTAAGCTTCCAGCGTCAGCCTTCAGCGTCGGCCCTCAGCGTCGGCCCCTCAGCAACGGCCCTCAACGTCGGCCTTCAGCGACGGCCCCCAGCGTCGGCCCCCGGCGTCGGCCCTCAACGTCGGCCCTCAGCGACGGCCCTCAGTGTCGGCCCCCAGCGTCGGCCCTCAACGTCGGCCCTCAGCGACGGCCCTCAGCGTCGGCCCCTCGCGTCGGCCCTCAGCATTGGCCCTCAGCGTCGGCCCTCAGCATCGGCCCTTAGCGTCGGCCCCAAAAGATCACTATGCATTGGCACCAGTGGCCAAGACCCCGCGATTTAAGGTCTACTGCCGAACAGTCTGTTTACCTAAATCGCGGGCAGGTCTCAGCCCGATCAACAGTTACCGCTATAAGCGGCCCCCTATCCCGCATCAGTCTAACAACTTACCGTTCGATGAAGCAGATTCGACGGTTCCAACAGGCCAAGATATACGGGATTCCCAACAGGTATAAAGGGAGGACCCGAGCTCCATTCAGGGGGGACTCTCTTTCTCAAAAAAACTTCGACTAGAATAATCATTCATATCCCTGTTCGGCGACTCACTAACTTGGGCGTCGGAGGGTCCCCGCCGGAACTACCGGCCCGGGACTTTTTGCAGGCTCCAGGAGGAAGACGGTGATCTCTCTGCACACCCGGTGACCCTGGTCCGTCCGACGTTCATCATACGTGAATCGGCGGCAACAATAGTAGATGTACGTGACTCCTAGATTTTTCAATGAGAGCGGCTTTGACCTGTACCCAGTTTAGTTTAGCTGAGCGAACAATTGCTCGATCTCGTCCCGCCCGGAGAAAGACATAGCTAGACTGCAAGATAATAATAATAATAATAATAATAATAATAAATAATAAGGCTTGCGCAATTAAGTTCACTAGTTACAATTATATTCCTAAATAACCACACCACATGTGAACTTGCACTCGTTGCGCCCTGCGCTCCTCTCTCATTCGTTTGGCAAACCACCCTAGCAGCTATAGCTGCACTCCTCTTTTAACACCAACTGAAAGCACCACAAGTACGTACTTCCCATCGCTCTCCCCCCATTAAATCCATTGTCTTCCAACAGTGGTGAGCAAGCCTTTCGGTCGGTCAGAATAGACGTACAACCCCTGAAATTAATTAAATAAATTCCAGATAGGAAGATGTGCCCACATACGCGACAAAACACTAGCAGAGCTCGTGCTTAACCTTAACGGCACTACTACTACTACTACTACTCCTCTTACCATATCAAACCGAAAGCTTGGTGCCCGTCTTGTATGTTGAGCTCTTGAGTCACGGCTCGGAGGTATTCATTCTGGCCTTCGGACAAGTCTCCCCCCCCCCCCCAACCCAACAGCCACTGCCTGGATCCCTATGTGCCAGCCACGTGTCGACCGATCGAGCTTCCTAGCCAATTCTAACCCCATTGGCTACGAATCTCCAAACACCGAATTTTTTTTAATGGGCGCCGCTTCCTTTGACATGTCTCTCGTACGTGTTTCTCACGTCGCGTCCCGGCCGCATGATGTATATATGGGTGCCTGCAGAATATATATATATAGAAGAAGTCTTCAAGCTTTTGATCGATCTCCTCTAATCTAAAGCATCCGACGTACGATGCGCACCATTGCATCCGATCGATCCTGTCGGTCGAGCTAGCTAGTGGCGATGCCATTACCAGTCGCTGTCGGGCTCTGGGAGCCGGAATTCCTTGTCCACATAGCTAGCCCAACTTTCCAAAGCGTATAGTTGTTCACCACCAAGCGTTTAATGCATGGAATAAATATATATATAACAAATATAACACCTGCAATAATATGAGGGATAAAGGTGGCCAGGAATCCTCCACGTTAGAAATTAAAGCAGTGATGGTTCATATCTCTTCCTCGCCTCTCATTGGCCTCCCCACCTCCAGAGAAAAAAGAAAAAATAAAAATAAAAAAAAATTACCCGGCTTCCCCCGGCCCCTTCCCCCCCTCCCCCAACCTAATTTCCATATCGATCGATCCGCGCGCGGCCACATGACTGCCGCCATGTCGTCCTCCAACCTATGCAACGTGTGCCGTGGCGCAGGCGATGCATGCCCTCACTGCACGGATCTCAACCGCACCATTCCGATGTTCCCCGAGCCAAGCCGGGAGCACGAGGGGGGGCTACATGAGCTCCAGTTCTTCGGGCACGACGATAGCGTCGACTCTTGGCTTTTTAACGATCCCAACAACAAGTCCACTACCGGGCCGCAGCAGCATGATCACGAGGAGAGGCCAGTACCGCGGGTTGCTCCCGCCGCTTTCAGGTACTTCGATGGCTTCAGCGAAGCTTGCAGCAATCCGGCCGGACATGGGCTGCTGACCTTCGATGTCTGTTTGAGTACGGCTGGCCCGCCGGACTCCATCCCAGCCTCGATGGAATTAGTAGGTCCGGCCATGGGACTGGCGGCGACGAGTGCCACCATTGTGAGTGCTCCGATCCTCTTTCTTGATCTCATGATAGCAATAGTTATGCGGTAATTAATTTGAGGTCAGCCAGCATGATATATATATATATAAGCTTCTTCTAATTAATTCACTCTGTCTTAATTTGCTTGATTTTCTATTTTCTATCTAGTATTAATTAATTTTATGTAGATAAAAATATTTAAAGCACGAGATTTTTTTTTTTTTTTTTTGGTTTTTCAATATTTACTAACAATAATTTCATGATACTAATATTTTGTTTTTTTCTCCCTAGCTCTATGCTAGCTACAATTTCTTTTTCCACCATATGAGGAGTTGTCGTCCGACGTTTCTTCCTTAAATTCTGCAACTCCTGATGGGTTCGATTTGTAAACTGACTATTTGCCCTCAATATATTCTGCAACATCGAGCTCTTTGCCTATCATTATTCCGTGTAATCCATCAGATCGATATTTCCATCATATAGAAGGGGTTTAATTAGGGGAGAGCTAGCTGGAGGAGAAATTTTCGAATGATATGAATTAAGAAAAAAAAAAAAGGAACATATATATTGCACCATGCATTTTCTATCCTGTGATGACCATTTATTTGTGGTCTTAATTTGTGACAGCCAAAAGGAACCTAGCTCTTTGTTGCGTACGGACCGACTGAATATCGAAGTGAAATAAGCCCTAATTCGTTCTTCGTTAATTCATTAATTGCTCCCTTCAAGTCTTAATTTCTCTTGATTTTGACATATATAGTTTCAGGAAATTAAGTTGGAAATGGATTGAAAAGTCGTCTTTCATCCCTTTCATCGATCAATGACGTATTGTATGGTCACATAAAATAACAATCTTGCTTCTTCTGCCCAATTCCTTGTCCCAACAAAAATTATGGTATGTTTGGTTAGACGCTTTTGTTTTGACGCATTAAGAATTTCATCTTTGGAACCAAAACAAGCAAGAGGTGGCATTATATAGATGTCCATAATTTTAGATGCAAAATTAATGTAGTTCAAATGCTGCAACTTAATTATTCTACAGCCAAATTAAAGCAATCATATATATATATATATATGTTGAGTTGCAGCAGCTGAAAATACCTTGAGGTGTCGTCAGTGTAAATTTGACGTACTCCATATGTATGGCCTATCAGTAACTTGCAGCATCTTCAATTAATAGAGCTGGCCTGATGATATCAGCATATTGTCATTATCCAAAATTATTTGGACAATATCTTTTTATTCAATTTTAAGAAAAAAAATGAAAACCCACGAAATTTCAAAATTTGGATAAGATTTATGGCAGCTTAATTTGCATGAATGCTATCGAAAATGAAACTAGCATATATTTAGGAGGAAAGTTCTCCAAACAGAGAATACAAGTGACCTTTTCAACCTGGTTATATTTTTTTTTTTTTCATTTTATTTGTTAAACATATATTTAAGTCCCAAAACGTTAAAGGGCTGTATATATGTACATTAATTAGCCAAGTTTTCAATAAGGTAAAAAGTACATTATGAATGCATTTATCTATCTGAACTAAATCTTTTGAAAAAATAATAAAAACATTAAAAAAAGAAATTCATGCAATAGGTACGTGCATATTTTTTTTTTAGGAACATAAATTATATATACAAAAAAAATACTTTAAGATAAAATTAGCTATATTAATCAAGTTTAAATTCGATCATCTTCTTTAATTTTAAATTCATGCCGTTCATAAATTAATTTTAAATATTTAAAAAAAGAAAAGTAAGACAGCTTTGAAATAAATGTGTCTTAATTTAAAAATAAAAAAAATAATTGCATCTTAATTGTTACTATGTAACATGTACTGATCGCAGGTACTATATATATCTGTTAATTTTGCTTTTAATTAACAGCTTGGTGAATTCAAAATTTTCTTTGTAGACGTCATTATCCGGCAGTATATTCACTGATGCGTCAAGCGGGAACAACAAGGAGGTTTGCGATGCCACTGCTTCCAGCCAAGGCGACCCCAACATGGAGAGAGAAGCCAAGGTGTTGAGGTACAAAGAGAAGAGGAAGAAAAGAAGGTATGAGAAGCAAATACGATATGCGTCAAGGAAAGCATATGCTGAAATGAGGCCAAGGATCAAAGGGAGGTTCGCTAAGACTCCTGAAACAAGCCAGCCAGCACCTGATCATGATGAGCCTCCTCCTAATTATGACTCAGATAGGCTTGACCTTCGATGGTTCCATTCCTAATAAGCAGGAGGCACTACTATATTATATAATAATGAAATAATTGCTTTTAGCCTAAACTCAATGTGGTGGTTTGATCAATTGAATGTACCTGATGATCTGCTTGCTTAATTATTTGCTGAACAAAATAGGTTTCTGTCGCCTTTTCTGTGTGTTTCTGTTTTGAGAACTGACTGATAGAGAGAGAGAGAGAGAGAGTTTATGTTAGATTGGCATACAGAAGAAAATAACAAAAGTTTGGCCAATGCTCATACGTAGGTAAAAGTTGACAAAATCTTTATCTGAACATCATAGAAAGGTTTAAGTGATCAAGTTATTTTATAGCATGACTACATCGATCAAGAGTTGAAAGTCTAATGCAATTAATAGGCCACTTCTTTGACTACCTGTCTTATGGTAGATAATTAAGTAAATATATCATGATTTTATAGCTAGCTATATTTGTGCTTCAAGATGGAGGAGGAGTTTAATTGAGGTTTACAATATCGCAGGAATCAAAGTTGCAGGCCCAGTAATCAACATACAGTTATTGTTAGTGATGTGCAAGAAAACTAATTAAACCATAAAACTGATCTGAAACCAAGATTTTGGTTTGGTTAAAGCTGATTTGCTTTTGGTCTCTCAGTTTATCTCGGTTTAAAATTTTTGAAATTGAAAAAAAGGGTTTAGCTTTTTGGTTTGGGCTTTTAAACTTGACCCAGTAATATCATATGGGATTTTAAACAAACAATTCAGCTGTAAATTATGCCTGATGATCATAAAATAGTGGCAGAATTTCTCAATTATATATATTACTGGAGTAGAGACTTTGTATAAACATTTGAATGGATCATGATATATTAACCAACCTAAGAGTACGTGCCTGATTATAACCAAAGTGTAACAATGGATTTTTTTCTGTTTTAATCATTTGATGGCTATCGTATATTACTTGATCCCAGGGACCCATGTGAATTAGTGTAGGTAGTCACTAGCTAAGTTTAATAGATCAAGACAGGAGTTCTTGCCTGGTGGAATTAATGTGGGTCATGGATGAATAATGCAGCTTGAGGACAGGTGAGATGTCTGGAAAAAAGGGTCCATCACCCACTGAAGTAGAATAATAGTTTGCACGTGTGATTGATCAAGCAATTATATTTAGCATTGATGTTATGAAGAAATTTGGTATGGTCCTATTGCTACGAAAAAAATAATGGTAAGCTATGTAGCTTAATGCTGCAATATGTTTCATTTTCATTACGAATTTGACGGTCTTATAATTAATCTCAAGAAGCTATTATATTTAGTCATTACGAATTTGGAGGGAAAGGAAGGGGAGAGTAAAAAGAAGAAAATAGATGAAAGAGAAAGGAAGGGAAAGGAAGGATTGTTCTTCTTCTCTTGTTTGGAAAGGATGTAAAGGAAAAGAAAGGTAATATCAATTATCTTGTTTGGATAGAGAGTGAAGAAAAGAAAAGAAAAGAAAAAGAGTTATGTGATAATTATACCCCTTTAGAATAGTGAACCGTGAGAATGGAAGAATGAAAAATAGAAAATGAAGAAATATTTTGGTCTTCAAAAAAAAAATTAAACTTAAATATTTTTCTCTCCCCCCAATTTATCTCTGATTTGGGGTTAACAAATTTATCCTCGTTGGAGGAGAAACAAGAAAACCGATTACTCTCATTTCCTTTTCTCTCTCTTTCATCTTCCTTCCAAATAAAATAACTTATGACATTTTTTCTTCGTTCCCTTTCCATCCCCTTCCATTCACCCCAATCCAAACAGTCCCTGAAAGGATAAAGGTTTTATACCTCGTCCCATGTGGCTTGATATTCATCTCTAGTGGAAACAGGTGAGTGCCACTGTTAACACTAGCCATTCCACTGCCATGTGATTTAGAACAGGAGAGTTTCTCATTAAACCTCAAACTAGAGAGGTGTGCCCGTTTTATCACCCAATCCGTTCTCTTCTCTGCTTCCTTCCTTCTGCTCCCTCTCTCTTCCTTCCATCATTCTCCCTCATGAGTCGTGGCTTGAGAAACTTGGAACCTTTTTCTCTGTGAGTGAAGCCAGTCCGTTCAACAACCTGGTTTGGCAAAAGAATTATAGATCGTGCCTTGACATTCATAATAAAAACCCTCTCCTTCCTTTCATTGTCATGTTTGCTAGCATTGGTTTATGTACGTTGGGTTCACAGAATGGACTGGCATTGTCTTCAATCTTTATAAAAGTAATGGATAGTATAGATAAAATTTCAGGTTAAAAGGGTGTGCAAAAAGCTTTACAAAAATTGAAGCTTTTTTTAAAAGAAATATAGTAGGATTTTACCTTCACTAGGTTTTGAATCTTGGACCTTGTCTGCAAGAGAGGAATGCCAACGGCTGAGCTAAGCCAGGTTGCTCAAGGGAAGTTGAAGTTTCCAATGTCGTAGTCATATCGTTGAGAATAAAATCTAATATAACCTATGCTTCAACGTCTTGGCTCTTGCAACAAAGTTTTCTAAGTGCTGCTAATATTGGCAATTTTTGATCCTTAAAAAATTAGGGAATTACCTTCCTTGCTTTTTCTTTTTTGTTTTTTGAACTATTCTAAATAGCAAGAATACCAAGGTGATCTTCTGTTTATATGTTCATGCTTGTCTTAAAGGTTCCGGATTTCTAAATTTGATTCATGATGACGCCAAGTCACCACCTTCGAACGTCGGGGAAGACGGATGTCTCGCTCCGGGAAATCCTGCAAGAAAAGTCCCCGGGGACCGGTAGCACCGGTGGGGACCCTCCGACGATCAAGTTAGTGGCTTGGGTTCAGACAAGGAACCACCCCCCGCGAAGAGAAGCTGGGGCAGTTAGGGTTTTTGCTGAGAGGAAGAAAGCTCAGAGAGCCAGAGTTCGGATCCCCCTTACAGCCTGAATATGTCTCTTTTATACCTGTCCGAATACAGTGACTTGCAGCTTCGGAAGACCTTTCTTGTACTGTCACCGATGGATGTGACTGGGCTCCATTGCTAGAGGCGGCGAGTCGTACACCCTAGTAAGGCATGGTGGCGCATAGAGGCATGCAACGCGCCAAACATCGTTATGAGGCATGACCCTCCGTACCGGGGCATACTTTACAGGAGTACTAAATGGCACTACGGCAAGGCACAACCATGTGCCGAAGATCATGCGTGAGCACCGTGCATGCTGATAGTTGCTGTTTTCTTCGGCGGTTGAATAGCGTGTTGACCATGCACCCTGAGGCCAGTAGGGGCCCTGGGGTTAAGAAATGATGACCCCACCCCGACCCCGAGGGGGTGCCGGAGGTGGAGAAATGACCGTTTACCCCGAGGCCGGTAGGGGCCCCGGGGTTAAGAAACGATGACCCCACCCCGACCCCAAGGGGGTGCCGGCGGTGGGGAAATGACAGTTCACCCCGAGGCCGGTAGGGGCCCCGGGGTTAAGAAACGATGACCCCACCCCGACCCGAGGGGGTGCCGGTGGTGGGGAAATGACCGTTCACCCCGAGGCCGGTAGGGGCCCCGGGGTTAAGAAATGATGACCCCACCCCGACCCCGAGGGGTGCCGGAGGTGGGGAAATGACAGTTCACCCCGAGGCCGGTAGGGGCCCCTGACTGACTGCCGTTACCCTGCCTGATGACGTTGGGATCAGTCATATCAGACCCGAGGGGGTGCCGGAGGTGGGAAAATGACCGTTTACCCCGAGGCCGGTAGGGGCCCCGGGGTTAAGAAACGATGACCCCACCCCGACCCCGAGGGGGTGCCGGCGGTGGGGAAATGACCGTTCACCCCGAGGCCGGTAGGGGCCCCGGGGTTAAGAAACGATGACCCCACCCCGACCCCGAGGGGGTGCCGGAGGTGGGGAAATGACAGTTCACCCCGAGGCCGGTAGGGGCCCCGGGGTTAAGAAATGATGACCCCACCCCGACCCCGAGGGGGTGCCGGAGGTGGGGAAATGACAGTTCACCCCGAGGCCGGTAGGGGCCCCGGGGTTAAGAAATGATGACCCCACCCCGACCCCGAGGGGGTGCCGGAGGTGGGGAAATGACCGTTCACCCCGAGGCCGGTAGGGGCCCCGGGGTTAAGAAACGATGACCTCACCCCGACCCCGAGGGGGTGCCGGAGGTGGGGAAATGACCGTTCACCCCGAGGCCGGTAGGGGCCCCGGGGTTAAGAAATGATGATCCCACCCCGACCCCGAGGGGGTGCCGGAGGTGGGGAAATGACAGTTCACCCCGAGGCCGGTAGGGGCCCCTGACTGACTGCCGTTACCCTGCCTGATGACGTTGGGATCAGTCATATCAGATGCCCCCTCGCCCCTGGGGCGAAGCGGGTCCCACCGCTGAGGCCCAAGGGGCGTTCTCCATGTGGCTGATCCCTAGCCTTGTTCCTTATGCGGACGGTACGGGGGATGCAAAGAGACGGCCTTCCGTACCACGCCAGCCACGATCGCCCTCGAAAGTGAGGATCAGCTCTTCGAAGTCCGCGCGGAAAGGTGCGTAATGATTTCTTCCCATTACGGCGATATCAACGGGGGCCCCACCATCGGTCGGGGGCGTATCGCGCCGCGCGCTGGGGCACTCCTCGAGGCGAGCCAGCGTATGGTGAAGGGCCGCGTGGCCGACGGGACATGGCGGGATGTTTTGAAAACCCCACAAAGCCAGGCGAGGGGGAAGGAACTGGCACCATACCACCCCATCATCGTCTTCCTCTCTGTCTGTTCTCCTAGTGCTCCTGCAACCTGCAAGCTCGCGTCCAGCTTTCCTTGTTTCTCCAGGTCAGCCTCTTTCGTCTTGATTCTTCTTTTTTCATGAGTCTACCCTCTTGGACATCGGAGGACGGTTCTGAGGACCGCCCTCCCTTTGTGGGGCCCCAAACCCCTTCTCCTTCTCCTCCAATCGAGTGGTCCTCTGATTCAGAGGACCACATTCCTTTGGCCCGGCGACGGGCCGCCGGCGGAGCCGCCGGTGGAGCTGCCGGTGGAGCCTCATTGAGGGGTCGTCGGCCGGGGGTCGGGACCTCCTCGAGGGTGGAGGAATCCCCAGGGGGGGTAGCCTCCTCGATGACACGGTCGGATCTGGAAAGGATCCGGGCCCGTTATCGGATCCCTCAGGAGATCAACCTATTTCTTCCGACCCCCGACGACCGGGTTATCTCCTCCCGACCCGGTCGCGTAGCCTTTTACGAGGTCTGCCTACAGGTAGGCCTCCGTCCTCCTTTCCACCCTTTTTTTATCACGCTCCTTGATTTCTATTCTTTAACCCCCTCCAGCTAGTCCCGAACTCTTGTCGGGTAATTAGCGCCTTTGTTATCCTTTGTCATCGCCTAGGTATTACCCCTAGGGTCAGTTTGTTCCGTAATTTTTATTCTCTTCGGGCCCAGAAGGGATGGTGGGTGTTTCAGCCCCGACCCAATAGGGTCATTAAGCTCCTTTTGCCTTCATCGATTAAGGGGTGGAAACCTCGCTTCTTTTTTGCTAATATCGATCAAGTCCGGCCCCGGTGGGGGAACCCCGACCTCCGAGGGAATGTCGCGACTGTCCAGCCCGGGGACCGGGAGGCGATGGGGGCCTTGCTGACTGCCGAGATTCCCCGGTACACCCTACTGCTAGGGAAGGAAAACTTCGAGTTGGCGGGCCTAGTCTTCCATCGGGGTAAGTCCTCTTCGCACTTAGCTAAAAATCCCGCTCTTCTCTCTTTTTCTTTTTTTTTTTTTTTTTTTTTTTTTTTTGCTGAAAACTTGACTTGCATTGTGCAGCAATGAAAGTTCCGAGGGCGAAGTTGTTAAAGGTCATCAAGAAAAGGGGTCGGGAAGGATCATCCGGGGGGCAGCAAGCCCCGGCCCCGAAGCGCTTGGTGATCCGGGCCTCCTCCTCCTCCGCGAGGGCCTCCCCCCCAGCGAGGACCTCCCCTCCCGGGATTCCGCAACACATCCCTGTCCTCGCGGAGGTCGACCTTACGGCCGACACTCCACCGGAGGCTGGAGCCGCAGCGGGAGGTACCGCCGCAGAGTCGGTGGCGGGGGAGCCCGCGCCGACCGGAGGGCTCCCGGTTCCCGAGGGAGCGACTCCATTTGGTGCCAGCCGGGACTGGGGTGAGGGGCCATCCGGTCCCACCAGTCCAGCCCCCGAGGGGCCGGTTAGGGGCGACCCGCCCATAGGGCCGGGGAGGTCAGAGGCGGCAGAGGGAAGTGGGGACGCACCCAGGTCGCCCCTGGACTTCCTGGGCGATGGCTATTGGGCCGAGCGGGTCCTGGGCTCGGTTCTGGATCCTAGGATCACCGAAGGCCTTGGTCGTCAGAAGACAGGCGAGTTCTTCAGGGAGTCTTATGCCGCTGCGTTCAGGGTAGGCGACCTTCTTGCCCTTTATCCCTTATTGTTCATGTACACATACTTTGCTGACTTGAGGCTTGTGCGCGCAGATTGTGCATTCCCTAAAGGCTGTTAGGGAGGTGATCCGCGGGGAGAAGAACCTTCTCCGGGAGATGCAGGACCGCGCAGAAGCAGCAGAAAAGGCATTGGAGGAGATCAAAGAGTCCTGCGCCAGCGAGGTAAGAGCCGCCGAGGGCAAAGCGGAGATCGAGGCCAACCGCGCGCGCAGCAATCTCCCAGATGATGGAGTCCGAGAGCGCTGTTATGGCGAGGGACTTTCATATCTCGGAGCTAACCGAGGCTCTTCGGGAGGCTGAGGAACGGGCGGGAGCGGCGTCGGAGGAGGCTAGAGCGGCGAGAGAAGAGGCCGAAGTGGCAAAAGAAGAGGCCGGAGTGGCAAGAGAAGAGGCTGGCCGGTATAAGGAAGAGATAGGTCGCGCCAGGGAAACCGAGAGGGACGCGGCGGAAGCCTTAGCCATAGAAAAAACTCGAGCTGCCAGGCTTGTCGAAGAATACAGGTCATCTGAGCGTTACACAGACGACCTAGCCGAAGCTTCAGCCGCCGCGTTCCTCGACGGATTCCAGTATGCCAAGGAGAAAGTGGCCAAGGATCTAGATTTCCCCCGCGCCCTGGAGGTTGAGCCAGAGCCATCGTCGGACCCGGCCCCTTCCGATGACGAACCCGCACCGGCGGAGCCTTGAGTTCGCACCCGTTACTTTGCTGCCTTTCTTTGCTTTTGTAAGCCCGACTATGTCGGGGTTTTGTAATCCCCTTCTATTAATGAAAGCATCTTTCTCGACGATTTTTGCACTGTTATTGACTTTGTTGATTGACATGTGGCCACACGAGTCCGTTCGTCCCGACGATTCTAGGGAACACCTTCCTACCCACGCCGTTCCGCCTTAATTACATGAACCCGCTAGTTAAAGTTAGGTGGGGTTGAATCTTGGGAGCGGGGGCACCGCTGATCGGAGACTAGGCCGGTAGGCGCCCTTGGAGCCATAGGCGTGACGCTTGATCAAGCATCGAACCTGGCGTTGGTCTGGCGCGCGGCTTGATGCCCGCGGGACTTGGCTTTGGTCTGACCGGTAGAGCGTCGGGTCCTGACTACGAAGAACCCTTGGTGCGCCAATCCGCCGGCGGTTAGCCGGGTTTTATGCTTGATTAGCGCGGGCTTTAAGTGCCGACGAAGTGCCGGGCTTTTGCTGTTGAGAGCCGGTGGTACATCGCTCTGCCAGTGGTACACTGGGCTTATGCCTGGCTGGTGCAGGGCTTTGAGTGCCGACGAAGTGCCGGGCTCTTGCTGTTGAGAGCCGGTGGTACACCGCTCCGCCAGTGGTACACTAGCCTGGCTGGTGCAGGGCTTTGAGTGCCGACGAAGTGCCGGGCTTTTGTTGCTGAGAGTCGGTGGTACACCGCTCTGCCAGTGGTACACTGGGCTTATGCCTGGCTGGTGCAGGGCTTTGAGTGCCGACGAAGTGCCGGGCTTTTGTTGCTGAGAGCCGGTGGTACACCGCTCTGCCAGTGGTACACTGGGCTTATGCCTGGCTGGTGCAGGGCTTTGAGTGCCGACGAAGTGCCGGGCTTTTGTTGCTGAGAGCCGGTGGTACACCGCTCTGCCAGTGGTACACTGGGCTTATGCCTGGCTGGTGCAGGGCTTTGAGAAGATTCAGATAACTAGAATTGAATCTTGTTAGCATTGAATAAGGGATGAATACCCAAACAAACACGGAGACGATGAAAAAATGGATACATTACTGATAATACCGGCGAGGTTATCCGCATTCCACGTCCTAGGAAGTGGCGTCCCATCAAGTCCTTCAATTTTATAAGCTCCATGGTGCAGCGTCTCGGTGATCCGGTAGGGTCCTTCCCAGTTAGGGGCTAGCTTACCTCCTTCAGTTGGCTTTGAGACCTCGGCCCGCCGGAGAACTAGGTCTCCTGGTAGGAACGTTCGGGGGCGCACGCGCGCGTTGTAGTACCTCGCGGCCCGTTGCCGGTAGGTTGCCATTCGAAGCCGCGCCCTGCCCCGCACTTCCTCCACCAGGTCGAGGTTGGCTCTCAGTTGGTCAGAATTACCTTCTTCACTGTAAGCCTCCACTCGGGGGCTAGGTGCTCCGATCTCCACGGGGATAACAGCTTCTGAGCCAAAGACTAGGCTGAATGGCGTCTCTCCAGTGGGGGCTCGAGGCGTCGTGTGATAGGCCCATAGCACGTTGGGGAGCTCCTCTACCCAACGTCCCTTGCAACCGTCCAGCCGAGACTTCAGTCCTTGGAGAATGATTCAGTTGATCACTTCAGCCGCCCCGTTGGTTTGAGGATGTCCGACGGAAGTAAATCTTTGAAAAATACCCAGCTCGGAGCAGAACTCCCGAAAAGGTGCATTATCAAACTGACGGCCATTATCGGTGACCAGTGTGCGTGGCAGGCCAAACCGACATATGATTGACTTCCAGAAAAAAGATCTTACTTTGCTCTCGGTAATCTTGGCCAAAGCCTCAGCTTCGACCCACTTGGTGAAGTGGTCCACCGCTACCAAGAGGAACTTTCGCTGTCCGGAAGCCGGGGGAAATGGACCCAAGATATCCATGCCCCACTGGGCAAAGGGCCAAGGCGCTACCACGGGGGTCAGGTTAGATGTCGGTTGTC
The DNA here is from genome assembly GCA_900491605.1 of Calamus simplicifolius. Classification (NCBI taxonomy): domain Eukaryota; kingdom Viridiplantae; phylum Streptophyta; class Magnoliopsida; order Arecales; family Arecaceae; genus Calamus; species Calamus simplicifolius. Next base: position 483,814 of record UESW01004944.1, on the reverse strand, counting down.
GCTGGATATTGGCATGACGTTGGCAGATATCACACCTCTTGACAAGCTCGGCCGCGTCCTCCTTCATCGTCAGCCAGAAGTACCCTTGGCGCAGAGCCTTGTAAGCCAGGGCTCTGCCCCCCAGATGACTCCCGCATATGCCTTCATGGATCTCCCTAAGGATATAATCCGACTCCGATGGCCCTACACACCTAAGGACCGGATATGAGAATGATCTTCGATAAAGCTTCCCGTCCATCATCAAGAATCTCGGGGCCCTTCGCCTAAGCTGTTTGGCCTCCGCTGGGTCCCCCGGGAGGGTACCGTCGGTCAAGTATCGGATGTAGGCATCCATCCAGGAGGGCTCCGGCTCCACTGGCAACACTTCTTCCGCGGTCTCAATGCTTGGGACTGGTAGATGCTCCACGTATGTCCTCCCTAACGCCCCATCGACCGAAGTGGCCAAGCGGGACAGGGAGTCAGCTCTGGCATTCTCTGCCCTGGGGATATAGCTGACACGGAAGTAAGAAAAATGAGGCGCCTGGGACTGCACCTTGCTCAGGTAACGGGACATGATCGGGTCCCTAGCCTCATATTCACCAGTAATTTGCCCAGAAATGAGCTGAGAGTCGGTAAAGGCCCTCAAGCGCCCCGCGCCCAATTCCTTGGCTAGTCTCAACCCTGCCAGCAGGGCTTCGTACTCCGCCTGATTATTGGTCGCCGGGAACTGGAATCTGAGGGCGTACTCTACTACATCCCCCTCCGGGCTTGCAAGGATGAGCTCGGCTCCACTCCCTTGGGAGTTTGCCGCTCCGTCCACATGCAGGATCCAATCCTCCACCTCCCCTGATGAGGGGGGGTCCCCAAACTCCTCCGGTTGCGCCTCCTCCACATCCTTCTCGGTCCAGGAGCATTCGACTAGGAAATCCGCCAACACCTGAGACTTCATGGCTGATCTCGGTCGGATGGACAGATCGAACTCGCCTAGCTTGATGGCCCATTTAGCCAGCCGCCGGAGGTGTCGGGGCGAGACAGGATAGCTCGCAGGGGCTGATCCGTAAGCACCACGATGGGATGAGCTTGAAAATAAGGCCGAAGGCGCTGAGTAGAGACCACCAGAGCGAAGATGATCTTCTCAGTTTTTGAATACCTGGTCTCCGCGTCATGGAGTATTTTGCTGGTGTAGTAGATTGGCTTCTGAGCTCCGTCGGTATCCATGTGCACCAGTACCGAGCTGACGGCCTCCGGGGAAGCGGCCAGATACAGGAAGAGCTCCTCCCCATTTTCGGGCTTGGATAGCAGCGGTGGAGTGGAGAGAAACTGCTTCAATTCTTCAAAGGAGCTCTGACATTCTTTCGTCCACTCGAAGCCGTTAATCTTGCGCAGCGCCTTGAAAAAGGGTAGACACCTCTCCGCCGACCTTGACATGAAACGACTCAAGGCCGCCACCCTCCCCGTCAGGCGCTGCACCTCCTTCTTGCTGACCGGGGGCCGCATCTCCAGGATAGCTCTGATCTTGTCGGGGTTGGCTTCGATCCCGCGCTGGGTCACCATGAAACCCAGGAACTTGCCGGCCGCCACTCCAAAGGCGCATTTGTGGGGGTTGAGCTTCATCCGGTACCGGCGCAGATTGCCGAAAGTCTCCCGAGATCGGTCACATGGTCTTCTGCGCTGGTGCTTTTAGTCAGCATGTCGTCCACATAGACCTCCATATTGCGCCCCAGCTGATTCTCGAAAACCTTGTTCATCAACCTTTGATAAGTGGCCCCGGCGTTTTTCAGCCCGAAAGGCATCACTCTGTAACAGTAGATCCCCTTCTCCGTGACAAAGGAGGTTGCCTCCTCGTCTACTGAGCTCATCTTGATTTGATTGTACCCCGAGAACGCATCCATGAAACTGAGCGTCCCGTGCCCGGAAGTGGCGTCCACCAGCTGGTCAATTCGGGGGAGCGGAAAGCTGTCCTTGGGGCACGCCTTGTTGAGGTCGGTGAAGTCCACACACATCCTCCAGCTCCCACTGGCCTTCCGAACCATCACGACATTCGCCAACCAGTCGGGGTAGCGCACCTCACGAATGTGGCCAGCCGCCAACAGCTTCCGCACCTCCTCGTCAACAGCCTTCTGCCGGTCCGGAGCAAAACTCCTTTTCTTCTGCCTGATGGGCCGGCACTCTGGTCGGATGTTGAGCTGGTGTGTAATCACCTCCTCCGGGATCCCGGGCATGTCAGATGCTGACCACGCGAAGACGTCGGCGTTGGCCCGCAGAAAGGTTAGGAGCTGGTCACGGGCTTCGTCAGGAAGCGAAGCTCCGACTCGAACCGTCTGCGCGGGGTCCTCCCCGAGGGGGAAGGTAAGCAGCCGCTCGGCCGGTTCCCCCCTCCTCTCCAAGTCCCGTGGGTCAAGAGTCTCCGATGTCGATGTCGACGGTGGTGCAAGCACTGCCCCCTGGGGACTGGGGGCCAAGTGATAGCATAGCGCCGGCAGGTCCTGCTCTCCTCGCATCTCGCCGATCCCGCTGGTGGTTGGGAACCTCACTAGGAGTCGCTTGGTGGAAATGACGGCATCCAAGAGGTTGAGCCCGGGCCTCCCAAGAATCGCATTGTACGCCAGGGGCACACGGACCACCAAAAACTTTATAAGGACAGTGCTCTGGCACGGAGCCATTCCGGCTGTCACAGGAAGAGTAATCTCCCCCTCGACCCTCACAGAATCCCCCGTGAATCCCATCAAAGGCGTGACGACAGGTTGAAGTAAATCATGCGACAGGTTCATGCGAACAAAGGCGTCGTAGTTTAAAACATCTACTGAACTTCCACTGTCGACCAGGATTCGTTTTACAGGGTGCTTAGCAATCGTCATGGATACGACGACGCTATCATCATCTTTGTTTACAACCCCCTCTAGGTCCTCTTCGAAAAAAGGAATTACAGCCTCCGCTCCTCCCTCCCCCTCGGTCTCTTCGGCGGGCCCCCTGCCCCCCAGGAGATCATCGCTACCGTCTTCTCCGTCGGGGCGTTATCAATCATCGGCGGTGCAGGCGCTGATGGGCCGGGAGCTCCTGGGTTGTTCCTTTGGACGAACTTCCTCAGGTGGCCCTGTTGAATGAGATCTTCAATGGCTTTCTTCAGCTGCCGGCAGTCGTCGGTGTTGTGGCCATGGTCCCGGTGGTAGCGGCAGTAGAGGTTCTTGTTCCGGGGGATCTTCGGGTTGATGGGAGGAGGACGTTGCAGGTAAGGCTCCCCTTCGATCTCGAGCAGGATCTGGGATATGGGAGCAAGCAACGGAGTGTACGGCCCGTCTCTTGGTGCAGGAGGTCGAGGGCGGTTGTCTGGTCGGCGAGGAGGCTCGGGCCTCCTGGGGCGGGCTTCCGCAGGTTCTGGCTGGGTTGGCTTCCGGGGTACGCTCCCGCCGGCCTCACGCCGAGAAAAGTCAGCTTCATCTGCCCGGATGTACTTCTGGGCGCGGATCAGGAGTTCGGAGTAGGAACCCGGCGGCTTCTTGTCAAGAGAATACGCGAAACGGGAAGGGCGGAGCCCTCGCTTCAGAGCCAAGGTAGCCACTGAGTCCTCCAAGTTATATACCTCCAGGGCGGCCTCCTTAAACCGGGCGACGTAGTCTCGCAGGGACTCGCCATTCTTCTGCTGGACAGCAAATAGACTGTCCGCCACCCTCGGGATCTTCCGGCAGGCGTCAAAGTGGGCCAGGAAAGCCCTCTCCAACTGGCGAAAGGAGTCGATGCTCCGTGGCGGCAGGCGAGAGTACCAGGCCCGGGCAGCTTTTTTCAGAGTAGCAGGGAAGGCCACACACATAAGGGAGTCTGTGGCCCCCTGAACCTGCATGAGCACCTTGTAACTTTCCAAATGGTCCAGGGGGTCCGTAGTCCCGTCATAAGGGTCCAGCTGAGGAAGGCGGAACCGGGTAGAGATTGGCTCCTCCATGATGCGGCGGGACAGGGGAGGCCGACTGTCGTAATCAGTCTCCGGCAGGTGGGTGATCGACGGCTAAGTTCTTCCAACTTCTGATTACACTCCTCGAGTCGCCGCTCAGCTCGGCGAGGCATCCGGCCATCAACGGAGCCCTCCCCTGAAGACTCAGAAGAAGAGCGGAGGCGACGATGCCGGCGCGCGCGCTCCGCCTCCTTTCCGTGCCGTCGCTTAGGAGAGATGCTGGCGTGGCGAGAAGGAGACCGGGGCCTTTTGGACGCCTCGCGGCGATGCGGCTTGGCTGGAGATCGGCGGTGATGATCTGCAGGAACGGGCGACCTCCGACGGGAGGAGTGCTGGCTGGGCTGCACCGCCCCTGGGACAGATGGGCTCGGCTCCGGCTGTCGCAAGGCTACTTGTTGCTGCTGCTGCATGCTTTTGACCGCCGCTGCCAGCGACTGGACCTGGGTGGCCAGGGCAGTGAATCGATCTTCTTGAAGTGGCTGTGGAGCAGATGCAGGGGCGCCATTCTGCGGAGCAGAAGGCCCTGCCTCCTGGAGGTTCGGAGGCTCTGGGAAACAAGATACGAGAGCTGGGGGGGCCTCCGCGGGTGGACCAGCCCCGCAGCGCTGCCTCCCAGCGCGACCGGCTGAAGCTCCCTTCATTCGAGTTGTCACCATGGCTTTAAGATCTCGAAGAAAGAAAGCCGCTGGTTCGAAGTCTCTCTTACACTCCCCCTACCTGGCGCGCCAATCTGATGACGCCAAGTCACCACCTTCGAACGTCGGGGAAGACGGATGTCTCGCTCCGGGAAATCCTGCAAGAAAAGTCCCCGGGGACCGGTAGCACCGGTGGGGACCCTCCGACGATCAAGTTAGTGGCTTGGGTTCAGACAAGGAACCACCCCCCGCGAAGAGAAGCTGGGGCAGTTAGGGTTTTTGCTGAGAGGAAGAAAGCTCAGAGAGCCAGAGTTCGGATCCCCCTTACAGCCTGAATATGTCTCTTTTATACCTGTCCGAATACAGTGACTTGCAGCTTCGGAAGACCTTTCTTGTACTGTCACCGATGGATGTGACTGGGCTCCATTGCTAGAGGCGGCGAGTCGTACACCCTAGTAAGGCATGGTGGCGCATAGAGGCATGCAACGCGCCAAACATCGTTATGAGGCATGACCCTCCGTACCGGGGCACACTGATGAAGGAGCTCCATCATTAAGCTATCAAGGTCCCATAACTAGAGCCAAAGCTAAGGAACTCCAAAGCTTGATCATGGAAGCAATTGGCCCAGGAGTAATCAGCCATGGAGAAGCAAACGGCCAAGTGGAAGAATTCAAGTGTTTGACTCTTTGCCAGGTGGACCAAAGGAATTGCAGCCTAATTAATGAGCTTTGAGACTATGCATTGCAGCCTAATTAATGAGCTTTGAGACTATGCATTGCAGCCTAATTAATGAGCTTTGAGACTATGCATTGCAGCCTAATTAATGAGCTTTGAGACTATGCATTGCAGCCTAATTAATGAGCTTTGAGACTATGCATTGCAGCCTAATTAATGAGCTTTGGAACATGCAGAACTTATGAGGGTGTGTAGTATTTATTGCTATATTTGGCTTTTCCTATTCTTGAAGATCTATATATTGTATGCTGAACTTCAGATTGAAGGTTAATGAACAATTCCGAATTTTCTTTTGGTTATAATCCAATTGAGAGCATTATTTCTTCCTTGCTTCTTGAAAGAACTAGGACTTAGTCATTTTAGCCAATTGACTATTTTATCTTTGATAATCAAGTTACCTTAGAACCTGTTTCTATTGTGATTTGGTTCCTTGGCCTTTCTTCTTCTGATTCGGTTAGTGCCTCTTCACGGGTTGGGGTTGTGTTAATCAACTGAAGAAGATATCCTTGTTGAGGTGATTCTAAAGATCCGTTCATCATTTGGTATCAGAGCTGCAAATCATCCTAACAAGGTAGTGTTTTTCCAGACTAACTCTTCATCTTCCAATTTTCTGCTTTCTTTTCAAGGCCCTAGATCAAAGGGAGATTTCTTCATTTCTTCTTTGAGCTTGCTGTACAAACGGTCAAGTAATCTTGTGGGGGTATTGAACTTCAAAAAAAAAAAAAAAAAAAAAAAAAAGAAACCAGAAATCCTCAAAAAAAAAAAAAAAATCTGAGGAAAAAGAAAGACCAATCTGTTCATCCACCAAAACAACCCAGAAAATCCTCAAAATTTACCCACGTGTTCTCCATACTACAAAGCAATAAACCACCAATTTTCAGCTTGAAATTCGTTGGTTTGATTGGAGACATTGAGCAAGGTGAGTTGGGCTCCGAATTTGAAGTTTGTGCAAAACAGTGAGCAATCTGCCCTTTGAAGTCTCTTGGGTTTATTAGCATCATATTGGGGATTCCAATCAGTATTCCAGGGGTTTAATCTCTTTATTTTAAAACTCTGAAATCTTCTTCTTTTTCTTCTTTCTTCCAAATCTGAACACTATTGTTGGTGGATACCAGACACGTGCCATCTTATGGTCTGTTTGGTTTAACGAAGCCATCACTAGGCAACTAGTTGTGTTAAATTGCAAATCTTTTCTTTATCTATTTCCCTTGATTTTCATTGATATATTTTCAATTGGTTTGAAAGACACTCTGCCCTAGTTCTTAAAATTAGCAAGGAAGAAGATTGAGTGGTAAAAGGCAAGAGAGTGAGATCATTTGAGAGAAAAGCCAATACTTGAGTGAAACACTTGAGAGGGTGAGCCATTTTCTACTAACATCTTCTTTCTTGCAGCTCTGAACATGTCAAAAAAACAAGAAACCAGTGGTAGTGGTGGTGAGGAATCAAATAGGGATGACCGTTTGTTGTTACAAGCTTTAAGACAACAAATGGAGAGAAATAATTTTGTGATGACCACCTTGGTAGATAGAATTGAAAGGTTGGAAGTAAAGGGTAGAGAGGAAGTTAGGGATAATGAGAATGATTGGGGACATGAGTATGATGAAGAAGGGAATGAATTCAACCTCCACAGTCCGAGAGGTAGGGGGTTTCGGCCACCTAGGGGCAGAGGATTTGGTGGAAGAAGGGGAGGTAGAAATTATAGGAATTGGGACTATGGAATTGGGGAAGGAGCTGAAGAGAGAGTTGATTCAAATGTGGGTAGCATTAAGATGAAGATACCCTCTTTTCATGGAAAGGAAAATCCAGATTTGTACTTGGAATGGGAAAGGCAAGTGGAGCTCATTTTTGAATGCCACAATTACTCGGAAGAAAAGAAAGTAAAGCTCGCAGCTGTGGAGTTCAAGGATTATGCAATCATATGGTGGGATCAAATGTTGATTAAAAGGAGAAATCTTGGCCTTAGAACCATTACCACTTGGGAAGCCATGAAAGAAGTCATGAGGGAAAGATTTGTTCCTCAACACTATTTCAAGGAGCTTCATCAAAGGTTGCAAAGGATGTCACAAGGAGGCAGAAGTGTAGAAGAATTTTTCAAGGCCATGGAGATGGCATTGGCAAGAACTCAATTGGAGGAACCTATGGAAGCCACCATGGCAAGGTTCTTGGCTGGTTTGAACATGGAGATAGCTCATGTGGTGGAATTACATTCCTACCATACCTTAACCGAAATGATGCACATTGCCATTAAGGTTGAAAGACAATTGAAAATGAAAAGAACCATGAAGAATGGAGGTGGGCTGAATTTCTCAAAAAGTCCATGGAAGCCGAGCTTTGGTAGGAGTGAGAAGGAGTTGCCGAAACAGAAAAAGGAGGAATGGAAGGGAAAAGAAGAGTGGAAAGGGAAAGGAAAAATAAAAGAGGAAGACATAAAAAAAAAAGAAGGTCCTACTAGAGCTAGAGAAGTGAAATGCTTCAAGTGTTTGGGGCATGGACATTATGCCAATCAATGTCCGAACCAAAGAGTGATGTTTATAAGAGAAGATGGAGGTCTAGAGAGTGGAGATGAGGATGAAGAAGAGGACACACCAAATCTGGCCGAAAATGGTGAAGAAGAGGAGTTGGAGATGGGAGAGCAAGACCCTATGGTTGGGTTGACATATGCTATGGTAACCATGAGAGCTTTAAGTGCACAAGTAAGTTTGGAAGATGGTGATGCAATACAAAGGGAAAACATTTTCCATACAAGATGTGCCGTGAGCAATAAACTATGTAGCATGATCATTGACAGTGGAAGTTGTTGCAATGTGGTGAGCTCTCATCTTGTAAAAAAATTGGGGTTGGTGTGTAAGAAGCATCCAAAGCCGTATGGACTTCAATGGTTGAATGAATGCAATAAATTGAAAGTAACCAAACAAGCTGTAGTTCCATTCACCATAGGGCAGTATGAGGATGAGGTTTTGTGTGATGTTGTGCCTATGGTAGCTACTCACATATTGTTGGGGCGTCCTTGGCAATATGATAGGAGTGTAACTCATGATGGAAAGAAGAATAAGTATACCTTGGTAAAGAATGGCCGAACATACACTCTAAATCCTTTGAGTCCTATTCAAGCACATGAAGATCAAGTGAGGATAATGAGAGCATTAGAGGGAAAATCAGTTGAGGAAAAGAGTGATTTAAAAAAAGATGAGGGAAAGGAGAAGAAAGAAAATAGTGGAGAAAAAAAAGAGAGACAAAAGAGAAAAATAAGAGGGCAAAAGAAAAAGGAGAGCAATCTGGTTCTAAAGAAAAAGAAGAGGGAAAAACGTCATTGTTTGTAAAAAAAAAAAAAGAAATGAGAGAAGCTTTGCTTGACATGAGGCCCTTATACCTTCTTATGTATAAGGAAACCTTATTTTCTAACTCTAACATTGAGTTTTCTATCCCGAGTGTTGCTTCTTCTCTTTTGCAGGAATATGAGGATATCTTTCCCGAGGAGGTGCCATCCGGTTTGCCACTCTTGAGGGGAATTGAACATCAAATTGATTTTGTGCCTGGAGCTCAAATTCCAAACCGCCCGGCTTATAGGAGCAATCCCGAGGAGACCAAGGAACTTCAAAGGCAAGTGGAAGACTTGCTAGCAAAAGGGTATGTGAAGGAGAGTATGAGCCCATGTGCTGTTCCGGTGCTCTTGGTGCCAAAGAAAGATGGAACTTTCAGAATGTGTGTTGATTGTCGTGCTATCAACAAGATCACCGTGAAATACAGGTATCCTATTCCTAGACTTGATGATATGCTTGATGAACTTCATGGTGCTAGCATATTCTCTAAAATTGATCTTAAGAGTGGATATCACCAAATTAGGATGAAAGAAGGTGATGAATGGAAAACAGCATTTAAGACTAAATATGGTTTGTATGAATGGCTTGTGATGCCTTTTGGGCTCACAAATGCACCTAATACTTTCATGAGATTGATGAACCATGTGTTGAGAACTTTTATTGGAAAGTTTGTTGTTGTTTACTTTGATGACATTCTGATTTACAGCAAAAGCATGCATGAACATTTGCAACATTTGAGGAGTGTTTTTAATGTTTTAAGAAAGGAGAAGTTGTATGCTAATTTCAAGAAGTGTTCTTTTTGCATGGAAAGACTTGTTTTCCTAGGATTTGTTGTTAGCAGTAAAGGAATTGAAGTGGACAAAGAGAAGGTGAAAGCCATTAGAGAATGGCCGAGACCTTCCAATGTGAGCGAGGTCCGGAGTTTTCATGGGCTAGCTAGTTTCTATCGTAGGTTTGTACCTAACTTTAGTAGCTTAGCCGCCCCTTTGAATGAATTGGTAAAAAAGAATGTTCCATTTGTATGGAGTGATGAACATGAGAATGCATTTAACATGTTAAAAATAAAGTTGTGTTCAGCACCCTTACTTATATTGCCCGATTTTTCCAAAGCTTTTGAAATTGAATGTGATGCCTCCGGGAAAGGGATTGGCGCTGTTTTGTTGCAGGAAAGGAAGCCCATTGCATATTTCAGTGAGAAACTAAACGGGGCAGCGTTGAACTACTCAACATATGACAAGGAACTATATGCATTGGTAAGGGCTTTGGAGACATGGCAGCACTACTTGTAGCCAAGGGAGTTCATCATTCACACCGATCATCAGTCTTTGCGACATCTTAAGGGCCAAGGGAAACTAAACAAGAGGCATGCTAGATGGATCGAGTTCATTGAGACATTCCCATATGTGGTGCAATACAAACAAGGTAAAGAGAACATTGTGGCCGATGCACTCTCAAGAAGGTATAATCTCCTTAACACACTTGACTCTAAATTGCTTGGCTTTGAATTTGTTAAGGGATTATATGAGCATGATTCTGATTTTTCACAAGTGTATGTGGCATGTGAGAACATTGCATTTCAAAAGTACTTTAGGCATGATGGATATTTGTTTAGGGAAAACAGATTGTGTGTACCCAAAAGCTCTTTGAGGGATTTGCTTGTGCATGAAAGTCATTGTGGTGGTCTTATGGGGCATTTTGGGGTTGCTAAAACTCTTGATGTACTTAAGGAACATTTCTTTTGGCCTCATATGAAAAGGGATGTTGAGAAATTTTGTGCCAAATGTGAAACTTGCAAAAGAGCCAAGTCTAAGGTGAAGCCTCATGGGCTATATACACCATTGCCTGTACCTAAGCATCCTTGGGTTGACTTGTCTATGGACTTTGTTTTAGGGTTGCCTAGGTCACAAAGGAGTCATGATTCCATATTTGTTGTGGTTGATAGGTTTTCAAAGATGGCTCATTTTATTCCTTGTAAGAAAACTGCTGATGCTACTTATGTGGCTAATTTGTTCTTTAGGGAAGTTGTTAGATTGCATGGCATTCCTAAAACTATTGTTAGTGATAGGGATGTAAAATTTTTGAGTCATTTTTGGAGAGTACTTTGGGGAAAATTGGGAACAAAGTTGTTATTCTCTACTACCTGTCATCCTCAAACAGATGGGCAAACAGAAGTAGTAAATAGAACTTTGTCCACACTTTTGAGAGCATTTGTGAAGAAGAATTTAAAATCTTAGGAGGAATGCATACCATATATAGAATTTGCATAATAGGGTTGTACATTCATCTAGTGGGTATTCACCTTTTGAGCTTGTATATGGATTTAACCCACTTACTCCCTTAGATTTATCTCCATTGCCTGTTAATCATATTGCATCTCTTGATGGTAAGAGTAAGGCAGAATTTGTGAAGAAAATGCATGAACAAGCTAAGTTACATATTGAAAAGAAAAATGAGTCATATGCAAAATATGCTAACAAAGGCCGAAAGGCAATTGTGTTTGAACCAGGTGACTTAGTTTGGATACACTTAAGGAAAGAAAGGTTTCCTACGCAAAGGAAATCAAAGTTGCAACCAAGAGGAGATGGGCCTTTTAAAGTCTTGGAACGCATTAATCCTAATGCCTACAAGATTGACTTGCCAAGTGAGTATGAAGTAAGTAATACTTTTAATGTTACTGATCTTTCTCCCTATTTTGGTATAGGACCAAATTCGGGGACGAATTTTTCTCAAGAGGGAGGGGATGATGAAGGAGCTCCATCATTAAGCTATCAAGGTCCCATAACTAGAGCCAAAGCTAAGGAACTCCAAAGCTTGATCATGGAAGCAATTGGCCCAGGAGTAATCAGCCATGGAGAAGCAAACGGCCAAGTGGAAGAATTCAAGTGTTTGACTCTTTGCCAGGTGGACCAAAGGAATTGCAGCCTAATTAATGAGCTTTGAGACTATGCATTGCAGCCTAATTAATGAGCTTTGAGACTATGCATTGCAGCCTAATTAATGAGCTTTGAGACTATGCATTGCAGCCTAATTAATGAGCTTTGAGACTATGCATTGCAGCCTAATTAATGAGCTTTGGAACATGCAGAACTTATGAGGGTGTGTAGTATTTATTGCTATATTTGGCTTTTCCTATTCTTGAAGATCTATATATTGTATGCTGAACTTCAGATTGAAGGTTAATGAACAATTCCGAATTTTCTTTTGGTTATAATCCAATTGAGAGCATTATTTCTTCCTTGCTTCTTGAAAGAACTAGGACTTAGTCATTTTAGCCAATTGACTATTTTATCTTTGATAATCAAGTTACCTTAGAACCTGTTTCTATTGTGATTTGGTTCCTTGGCCTTTCTTCTTCTGATTCGGTTAGTGCCTCTTCACGGGTTGGGGTTGTGTTAATCAACTGAAGAAGATATCCTTGTTGAGGTGATTCTAAAGATCCGTTCATCACACACTTTACAGGAGTACTAAATGGCACTACGGCAAGGCACAGCCATGTGCCGAAGATCATGCGTGAGCACCATGCATGCTGATAGTTGCTGTTTTCTTCGGCGGTTGAATAGCGTGTTGACCATGCACCCTGAGGCCAGTAGGGGCCCTGGGGTTAAGAAATGATGACCCCACCCCGACCCCGAGGGGGTGCCGGAGGTGGGGAAATGACCGTTTACCCCGAGGCCGGTAGGGGCCCCGGGGTTAAGAAACGATGACCCCACCCCGACCCCAAGGGGGTGCCTGCGGTGGGGAAATGACAGTTCACCCCGAGGCCGGTAGGGGCCCCGGGGTTAAGAAACGATGATCCCACCCCGACCCCGAGGGGGTGCCGGTGGTGGGGAAATGACCGTTCACCCCGAGGCCGGTAGGGGCCCGGGGTTAAGAAATGATGACCCCACCCCGACCCTGAGGGGGTGCCGGAGGTGGGGAAATGACAGTTCACCCCGAGGCCGGTAGGGGCCCCTGACTGACTGCCGTTACCCTGCCTGATGACGTTGGGATCAGTCATATCAGACCCGAGGGGATGCCGGAGGTGGGAAATGACCGTTTACCCCGAGGCCGGTAGGGGCCCCGGGGTTAAGAAACGATGACCCCACCCCGACCCCGAGGGGATGCCGGCGGTGGGGAAATGACCGTTCACCCCGAGGCCGGTAGGGGCCCCGGGGTTAAGAAACGATGACCCCACCCGACCCCGAGAGGGTGCCGGCGGTGGGGAAATGACCGTTCACCCCGAGGCCGGTAGGGGCCCCGGGGTTAAGAAATGATGACCCCACCCCGACCCCGAGGGGGTGCCGGAGGTGGGGAAATGACAGTTCACCCCGAGGCCGGTAGGGGCCCCGGGGTTAAGAAATGATGACCCCACCCTGACCCCGAGGGGGTGCCGGAGGTGGGGAAATGACAGTTCACCCCGAGGCCGGTAGGGGCCCCGGGGTTAAGAAACGATGACCCCACCCCGACCCCGAGGGGGTGCCGGAGGTGGGGAAATGACCGTTCACCCCGAGGCCGGTAGGGGCCCAGGGGTTAAGAAACGATGACCCCATCCTGACCCCGAGGGGGTGCCGGAGGTGGGGAAATGACCGTTCACCCCGAGGCCGGTAGGGGCCCCGGGGTTAAGAAATGATGACCCCACCCCGACCCCGAGGGGGTGCCGGAGGTGGGGAAATGACAGTTCACCCCGAGGCCGGTAGGGACCCCTGACTGACTGCCGTTACCCTGCCTGATGACGTTGGGATCAGTCATATCAATTCATATTTTGAACTATAACTAGCAAAAAGAAATTACAAAAGAAGTAGCCAGAGGTTTTTGGTACTCCTAATTAGAAGCAATCAAAAGTTTACTGCCTAGACTTCTTTCTTATAATTTGCCATAACGGCATAGAAGTTCTTGGAGATAATACCTAAGGTACTAGGGTTGCTTCTTTGATGATGCATGTTTCTGAAGTTAGATCAAGTCTTGGCCACCAAAATGTTAGTGAATCTAGCACTATCAATGTTTGAGAGTGCATCTAATTGTCGTGTCCAAAAAAAAAAAAAAGTAAAAATCCAGCACAAATCCTAATTATATGTACAGTAGTAATTATGGGATCACATAACTATAGCATCAATGTTTTAAAAATTAGAACGAACAACGAACCGATTTAACATTTGAATCATGGGTCAATCGGTTCTATTGAATGAACCGGTTTGGTCAGACCAAATAATATTATAATTAATTTTTAATTTAATAATATAAAATAATAAAATATAAATATAATTCAAATGAAAAATTAAAAAAAAATTTATAAACCAGGTTGGACCGGTTTGAAACCGGATCGGTTCAATGAGTTTTTTTAATTTTTATGGGATCATATAAAAGTTAATTTAATAATAAAATTAGATCAGACCGATAACTAGCTTTGATTGAATCTACCGTTCTGGTTCGATTTTCAAAACACTAACTAACATGCTAAATTAGGGAGCTCCAATTTCCTTTGGCCAGTTATCATGCCCAGATTCAATCAATCATCAGTGCCTGGACTGATTGCCTATAGAGTTGCTACTCATTGATGCGTTGAAAACGACTTCTTGAGCCTTTCCATTTCACCAATAAATTCCGGCATTTTTAAATTTAACATAGCGTAGAAGTCAAGTTCCAAAATTGCAAGCAGTAGCTATCCAAGAGTTAAATTCTAACTTTAATGGGCAAAACCAGACCTCAAAACTGTTTTCATTCTGGACCTTAACCTTTTAATTATTATATTTTAGTCCCTCATATTATAAGAATATTAATATTCTTGATATGCTGTTACATGAGATGAGTTAAAATTAACTGACGGAGTAGTTAAAGTGTCATTCTGTCAATCAATCTTACTAATTTTTTATTTTTTTATTAATGTAATAGAACAATAGGAATGCAACATTTTCTAACAATTGAAAGTTTGAAGGCAAAATGAATTGTGTGTGAAAGTTTGAGGATCAAAAGTCCTTTTTAATTTCTAAAAATTTCTTCTGATTTCTTATATTAAATCAAGTGTCCATTGATGCGAAAGACAGCAAAAGTCTATAAGCGACATGATACAATTAGTCCCACTTGCTAAGCGTAGGAGAAAACTGAGTGCCAAAAACTCAAGTATATACTCCGAATTGGCAATAAAAAGAATCGTGGCCTATGTATTAATCCAAGCCTAGATCGAGTTTGGTATCTAAACAATTGCTGAACCTATCCCATCGAATTCACTGCAGTGCTTTCGTCGAACAGCTCGCAATGAACTTCCTCATCCACCATCCTCGACTTCTGCTTGATGGGCAACGAGCCTGGCAGTACCCCCCCCCCCCCCCCCCCCCCCCTACGTGCGCCTCCTTTAGCTATGTGGCTGGTTTTTTCTCAAGCATCACCCATCGGAGATTGATATTTTTTTTTTTTCACTTCTCTATGACTGGTACCTTTCGATCTACATAACCAAATCACGAACCACTCAAATCCGATAAGATGTGGTGGCCAAAACTCTACGTGGTTAAGACTGGACGAACGCGTCCTAGACGAGAGATTTTCTAAAGCCTATTGACTGAAAGTTATATCATGTTATTATCTATCAGTGCACACAAAGTGACTGATATTACTCGTAGAAATTGATGCCATGTATACGAGACGTTGGAAATTAGCTGTCCGGCAAAGGGTGGGTCAAGGCTGTCTCAAAGTGCACCTCAGATATATATCGCATTGCACTCAGTACTACACGTCTGATGATTTAAAACCACACGGTCATGGAAAGGAAGTTCTACAGCATCTCCTTCCATCAAAACTTGGATGTTTAACCGTGCACACTAAGATGACTATTGCGCGTTAGAAAGGACGATTATTGAAGTTGAGAAGAAAAAAGCGGACGGAAAAAGCAATGATATTGGAAGCTCATCCTACGTATGAAAGGAGTGGCTATGATACTTTAAACTTAATTTAATATTAAATGAAAAAAATATATTAATTTAAGTTCATTTGCTACTCATTAGTTTTTATTTAAGTTTTTGAGCCATATGGTTTCAATCCACTAATGAGTTAATTGGGCTAACAGATGGGCTTTAAGCGTTACAAATGGTATTAAAGTTTATCCGAGTGTATGAAAGTTGGTGGGCACAAGAAAAGGACTACTTATATGAAAGTAGTGAAATTCCGCTATAACGTAAAGCCACTTTTGTAGCGCACAAATAGATTCTAGTTAGCTTATGACGTGCAACGAGAACATCTTATTATAATAACAAAATATTGCAATACCTCATATTTAGTCCCATATTAAATTATCAAATCAATGTTAGTGTAAAATTAACAAACTTTTCTTTGTACATATTGTGAGCATCTGAAAAAAAAAAAAACATATATATTGAGAAAGAGTTTTTCACTCGAGATTCAAGTTTTATAAAGGAATCCTTTTTCCCCAAAAAAAAAAAAAAAAAGGCCTACGTACCTATAATATTATCACTCAAGGATAAATTCTTGGAGATAATACAAGAATCAAACTTAAAATATCTAGTTACTAAGCAAGGTGATATAACCATTCAATTCACAACTTACACTTAAAAAGCTTGTTTATGGTAATTTTATTGACACATAAAACGTACCTGTTGCCGCCGGGATCCGTCCTCCGACTCGGACGCGGTCGATCTCCAGGAAGAGGGGAGCGGACCTGCAAAAAGAAGCCCACACGCGGGGGGACGCTGGGGGTGGTCCTCCGCGGAAGGCTCTCCGACGCTCAAGTCAGTGGAGAAGAAAGCGGCGATCAACCAGACAGTGGGGAGGTGGATCTCTCCGGGAGACCTCTCCGGGGGCGGCCAATCGGAGGCTCCAGAGGGCAGGAGCGCCGATGAGCTACCTGAGAGAGAGAGAGAGAGAGAGCAGCGAGGCGTGCGCGAGAGGAGCGCGTGCCTGTGCTTAGGGGGAGTGTGCCTCAAGAGTTGCGTACCTAGGGGAATCTGTGAGACTGATATTTATAGACTGTCATTTGGGTCTTGAGCGCCTTCTGGAAGGTTCGGAGGTTGTTATGATACGGAGACGGACAGAATCAGGCCGTTGTGGGGCCGTTAGAATTCGTACCTTATTTGTTCAGAGATTGACGGCTGGGAGAGCTCCTTGACGCCTCGAGATCTGGTTGAGTAGGCCTGGGGCGGTTATGATAGGCTTTAGGCCACGTCCCGACATGATTCCTTGTCTAGGATGCCGTTTCGGTAGGCTTGGGCTCTCCCGTGTCAAGTTCCGCGGAGGTAAGTGTTAGGTTACGGATCGCAAACGAAGCCGAGCTATGAAAACCCGGAAGGGCCGAGCTAGGGAAGCCCGGAAGAGCCGAGCTACGGAAGCCCGGAGGGAGCCGAGCTGCGGAAGCCCGGAGGGAGCCGAGCTACGGAAGCCCGGAGGGGCCGAGCTATGGAAGCCCGGAGGGAGCCGAGCTACGGAAGCCCGGAGGGAGCCGAGCTACGGAAGCCCGGAGGGACCGAGCTACGGAAGCCCGGAGGGAGCCAAGCTGCGGAAGCCCGGAGGGGCCGAGCTACGGAAGCCCGGGGGGAGCCGAGCTACGGAAGCCCGGAGGGGCCGAGCTACGGAAGCCCGGAAGGAGCCGAGCTACGGAAGCCCGGAGGGGTCGAGCTACGGAAGCCCGGAGGGGCCGAGCTACGGAAGCCCGGAGGGAGCCGAGCTACGGAAGCCCGGAGGGGCCGAGCTACGGAAGCCCGAAGGGGGCCGAGCCACAAGCCCGGAGGGGGCCGATTGGAGGAGGTTAGCCTTGACCGCCTCGCACGGATATTAACGTAATGACGATTTTACCCCTCAACAGTACCTAATGCTATAAAGTTTGCAAGCACCGTTTAGATTTTGACCTAGTGTTCGGCACCC
This sequence comes from Calamus simplicifolius, assembly GCA_900491605.1. Classification (NCBI taxonomy): domain Eukaryota; kingdom Viridiplantae; phylum Streptophyta; class Magnoliopsida; order Arecales; family Arecaceae; genus Calamus; species Calamus simplicifolius. The sequence goes on along the minus strand of UESW01004944.1, from coordinate 466,355 downwards.
GGCCGGTTCATCAATAGTTCTCTAATCTAAATGTTGTATTCATGCTAATATGCTATTTTTCTCAAAATCAATACAAACAGAAAATTAATTAATACTCTTCATCTGACCAACAATTTTACAAAGAGGATTAATGTCTGTTTTTGAATGGAATCACTCACCCAAACGTCAAAATCGTAGACTACGTGTGCCATTCTCAGCCACCTATGCTGGTGGACAAGACTCGGTCAGGATCGCCCTGAATTGTTTGGAGTAGTGAAAATTACAAGATCACAGCTTCACAGATTTTGGAACTATTATATCTTCGATCCAAAATCAAGATGTCCAATCACAAGCTACCTAAAAATAAACAGGCCTTGTGACGAAATTTTCAAAATAAAAGGTGCAACCAATGCTTTTTTACTGGAAGTGTTTTTCATGGTAATAATGCATGAAAAAATGCAAATCAAAATGCCTGACAGAAAAGTGAAAACGGATTGAAACCAGCACTTGATTAAGAAACTTTCTCAAGCACAACAAAACAAAAAACAAACTGAAGTTTGGTGCTGTCAGTATCAAATACAACTCCAAGCTGATAATTAAGAATCATGACAATTTCACAATCTCAACATGTTTAGGATGATTGAAGAATCAACTTAAGCAAGAGAAACTAACCAAATAAATCCATCCATATATTCTCATCAATCTTAGATAGTAATTGTTGCTGCCAAATCACTTTCGGAGAGCGTCGAGCAAGAGAGGGGCTTTGAGGGTCTTTAGAAGGATGATAAGACCGTCTCCTAGCCAAAAACCTGCAACAAAAGTTTCGGACCAATGGTTCCGACAGGGACCCTCCGACGCTTAAGTTAGCGGTTTGGAGAACATAAGTCAAGAAGAGATAGTAGAAGTCAAGTCTCCCCCTCCTTGTGAGTCAGGATTTTTATATACCTGTTCGGAGGTCCTCTTACCTTTCGTAGATAACCGTCGGACCACGTCTTCTGTCAAGATCGGCTCCGTAAATGGTAGGCGGGCGTATAGCCGCTAAACGCGCACCGTAAATATCGGCAACTACCCATAGCATATCGGTAACTGCCCGTGATCTTAGCAAAAAGCGGGTTGGCGGGCTACGTGACGGTCTTAGGCATTTTAATCACTGGGCACAATATTCAAAATTGGTTCTACGACCGAAATTGTAGGCCAAAAGCATGCCGAGGCGAGACTCGAGGCCGAGGCTGAGGCGAGACTCGAGGCCGAAGCCAAGGCGTGACTCGAGGCCAATGTTGAAGCTGAAACAAACTCCGCGACTGAGGTTGAAGCTGAGGCGAAGCCCGACCGAGGCCGAAGCTGAGGCGAAGCCCGACTGAGGCCGAAGCTAGCCTCGGGGCAAGGCCGGGACTAGTTGCCAAATTAGTACCTGGCTCTGAGAACCGTGCAGATTGTTACTCTATCGCCTGGGGGTGGGATCAGCCACATTAGATGCCCCTCCGCCCCTGAGATGGATGGGCGTACAATCACCAGCACAAGGGGCGTTATATCACATGGTGGCTGATCCTCGTGCGCCAACGGCTATGAAAAGGACACATGTCTCCAAGGGCTGTCCTTCTGTGATGAGGCATCGGGTGCTGCAATGCCACCGCCTCATCCGTTCTGACCGTTGAGATCAAGGGGGATTCTCCTCGGGTACGGAACTGCGAAAAGGCGGGTGCCATCATTACGGTGAGGTCATCGCTGTCCCATCATTGGTGGTGCCCCTCGTGTTCTGCGCATCGGGCGGTTATCGAAACAATTCCCAGTGGCGAGCAGGCACGTGGCCAAATTGTATGCTGGCGTGATGATTTGAAACGAGGCTATAAAATGGGGGAGTCGTCCCTGACCTCGGTCTTTCATTTCTACTGCAGTTGCCCTTTCCTTTCCACCCGGTCCTCATTCGAGCATCTGTTCGTCTTCCTATGATTCCCGAGCTCTTCGTCCTCGATTCCCAGTTCTCAGACCCTTCCTCCAGGTTAGTTCCATTTCTATTTCCATGGCTTCTTCATTCCTTTCCTATTCCATCTCCGACTCCGGGGGTTATTCCCCCGTGTCACGCCCCAGACCAAAATATTGGGCTAGGGTGACAACCCGCCGCGTGCCGGGCACGCAAGGCGTCTTAAAAATCTTGATATACGATTCAAATGGGGCAATAAATATGAAAACCCACCATAATACAAATGATAGTTATAAGTTTTGGGTTTCAAACCCTACACCCAAGTCATGCTAATAAAGTTGGGCTACAACAAGCCCTACACACAAACATAATAGGATTACACCAATGCAATGGTTCTTATTTTATTTATTAGAAGCTCCATCAACTCCGAATATCCATCATCAACCCTGAGGCTCTGAAAAACATTGTGAAGGTTTAATGAGTTTACACTCAATAAGTAAGCCTATTATACAATCATATCATACTTGAATTATATTTAACATGCTATCAATATATGCATTTTGTAAACTTAACATAAATTAAACATTCGATAAGCATCAGGATATGCATTCTAGCAAACTCACTGTTTATGTAATTATAGATTTCCTATGTGTCCCACGGCCCTGCAATACCTCAATCAGAGCACATCCTCCAGATGTGTGGCCATATAAAATCAACAGAACACATTGTACGATGTGTGGGGCCATACCATAACAGAACACACTCTACGATGTATGTGGCCATATGAAAATCAACAGAACACATTGTAAGACATGTGGGGCCATACCATAACAGAACACACTCTACGGTGTGTGTGGCCATATCATAACAGAACACGTCTACAATGTGTGGAGCCATATCATAACAGAATACATCTCCAGTGTGTGTGGCCATATCATAACAGAACACAGCTACAATGTGTGGAACCATAGTAAAGGAAAACCGCGGTGACCCATATAAATCTATTTAACATTTTCATCATAATTACATCATGCATCTGTATCTCACGTTACTTCACAGTGGTTTGCACAGTACTAGAAAATGCATATAGTCACCTCAATATAAACATATCGTACAGGCAGTCACATTTCTGGCATATACATCAATAAACCATTTCTTACAATATTACCAATCAATATAATCATATAATTGTTCATTTGTAATCCACAGTTCCATGCTACATAGACAATTCAGATAATTTCTATCTTATTTATAAAAATGCATGCAAACTGTATATACTCAATTTATTAATTAAACAATTATTAAATTTGCATAATAGTCTTACTTACCTCCTACGCAAAATCCAAATGATGCACCAACTAATCAGATGTCTGGGCACCTACAGGATCAATGTACATAATTAATTCACTGAAATCTAATTAATAAAATGACCCTTAAGACCCTACCCAGACTAGTTCACGGGCCCAACTTTGGGCTCGAATATCTCCCACTATACACATCCAATTGGGGAAGTAAAAATACCCCAAGAAACTAGAATTAACCCAGATTCTAGCCATATAATGTTCTTGCTAATCTCGGCCCGTTACGGGGCTAAAAAATCAGCCCCAAAATAGCTCGCAGCACGGCCCAATAGGCCCAGACCAGGCCGGCCCAGCCGGCCCATGGCCAAACCTCCATCCCCTGCTCCCATGTTTCACCCGAAACCGGGGACACCATCCGGCCGGCGACGAGGGCTGCCGCCGGCCTAATCCCGTTCGGCCTGGCCACCGGAGGCCGGCCGCTGCCGCGGCCGGCCTCCATCCCTATTCATTCTCTCTCTATTTCTCTCCCTCTCTCTCTTTCTCTCTTCTTGCTCCCGCGTGAAATTTACTGTGCCAGCATCGATTCTGACCAAATTGGAGCCGATCCGACCACGTTGGCTGGACCAGAGCCGGCCGCGGCTCCCCTCTCTCTCTCTCCTTAATTTTTTCTCTCTCCCTCTCTTTCTTTCTTTCTTGCTCCCACGCTGTGCGCTCAGTGCCGGCGGCATGGTCGGCCACCAAGGTCGGCCGGACCTCCACCGGACACACGTCCGGCGCCGGTGGAGGTCACCGGCCAACTCTCATGCCCTCTCTCTCTCTTTGGCTCTCTCTCTCTCTTCTCGGCTCTTTCTCTCTCATGCTCTCTCTCTCTCTCTCTCTCTCTCTCCCAGGCTCTTTCTCTCTCTCAGGCTCTCTCTCTCTCTCTCTCCTCTCTCTCTATGGTAGGGGGATATACCTGAGAATGATGCGCGCCAGGATGAAGGAAGGAGTCCTCCTCCTTCATATTTTAATCATCTGTGCGACACCTCGGTTCGGGAGTTTCTAAAGACTAAACGCTTCACCTGGAGCGAAGCGTCAGCCAGGGAAAACCAACAGGCTAGAACCTGGTTCATCTGAACCAAACCTGGTTCATCTAAACCGGGTTACTACATCCTCCCCTCCTTATAAAAAATTTCGGCCTCGAAATTGGTATACTATAAATCTCAAAAGTCAACAATCTAAGATAGATAAATTACCTTCAAATAATTGTGGATACTTTGTTTTCATCTCTTTCTCCAGTTCCCAAGTAGCCTCCCTCTCAAAATGATTACTCCATTGTATCTTGACATAGGGAATGGTACGCCACCTCAGTACCTGATCTTTGCGGTCCACGATACGCATAGGATGTTCCTCATATGATAAGTCCTTCCTCAACTAAATAGGCTCATAAGCTATAACATGACTGGGGTCTGAAACATACTTCCTCAACATAGATACATGGAATACATTGTGAACACCAGATAAAATCGGAGGCAGTGCTAAGCTGTATGCAACCTCCCCAACTCTGCTCAAGATCTCAAAAGGTCCAATATAGCGTGGACTAAGCTTTCCTTTAATCCCAAATCTCATCACATCCTTGGTTGGTGATACCCTTAAGAATACATGATCCCCAACCTGAAATTCTAACTCCCTTCTTCTGACATCAGCATAACTTTTCTGTCTGCTCTGAGCTGTACGAAGACGCTCCCTGATCAAATGCACCTTATCTACTGTCTGCTGGATCAGCTCAGGGCTTAGCAATTTTCTTTCCCCTACATCATCCCAACATAAAGGAGATCTGCACCTCCTACCATACAAGGCCTCAAATGGAGCCATGTGGATACTGGCTTGGTAACTATTATTATATGCAAATTCCACCAAAGGTAAGTGATTATCCCAAGCCCCACCCAAGTCCATCACACAGGCTCACAACATGTCCTCCAGAATCTGTATGGTCCTCTCTGACTGTCCATCAGACTGGGGATGATAAGCTGTGCTAAAGTTTAATTTGGTTCCCAAGGCCTTATGAAGGCTCTTCCAAAACTGTGATACAAATATGGTATCCCGGTCAGATACAATAGAGATAGGAACACCATGAAGTCTCACGATCTGCTCAATATACATGCTAGCCAATCTATCACTCGAGACTCTAACTCTGAAGGGTAGAAAGTGGGCTGATTTTGTCAGTCTGTCCATAATAACCCAAACTGCATCATTACTCCTGGGAGTTTTGGGCAAACCAGTCACAAAATCCATAGTAATCTTTTCCCATTTCCACTGAGGAATCATCAGAGACTGAAGGGGTCCCGCAGGCCTTTGGTGTTCGGCCTTCACTCACTGACATACCAAGCACTTGGCCACAAACTGAGCAATCTCCCTTTTCATACCTTTCCACCAAAAATTCTCCTTTAAGTCTCTATACATTTTAGTACCACCTGGATGAACAGTATAGGGAGAGTAGTGAGCCTCCCTCAAAATCTCGGCTTTCAACTCCTCATTGCTAGGTACACAAAGTCTGCCTTCAAATCTCAGGGATCCATCATCCATTACATAAAATCCACTCTGAACTCCTGACTGAACAGCAACCTTAATTCTTTGAAGATCTGGATCTTCCATCTGGGAGGACTTAATTTTGTCAACAAGAGTCGGCTGAAGAATAAGTGCAGCAACAAGTCCATCAGACTGTTGTACTCTCAATCCAATCTCCCACCTCTCGAGGTCCTTCAGAATGTGAGGCTGGGAGGTAAGCATAGCAGCTAACTCAGAAGATGTCTTCCTACTCAAGGCATCAGCCACAACATTAGCCTTCCCAGGATGATAATGCAGATTCAGATCATAGTCCTTCAGAAGCTCCAACCACCTCCTCTGCCTCAAATTGAGCTCCTTCTGTGTGAAGATATATTTTAGACTCTTATGGTCTGTATACACATCACATGACACCCCATAGAGATAATGCCGCCAAATCTTTAAAGCAAAAACCACCGCAGCTAATTCCAGATCATGAGTAGGATAATTCTGCTCATAAGGCTTCAGTTGTCTGGAGGCATAAGCTATCACCTTTCTACTCTACATCAGAACGCATCCCAATCCTCTTCGAGAGGCATCAGTATAAAGTGTAAAACCCTCAGATCCTGACGGAAAAACAAGGATGGGAGCTGACACTAATCGCTGCTTTAACTTCTGGAAACTTTTCTCGCACTCCTCTGTCCAATCAAACTTTACTCGCTTCTGGGTTAAGCGAGTTAGAGGTAGAGCAATGCTAGAGAAGTCTTCCACAAATTTATGGTAATACCCAGCAAGTCCCAAGAAACTTCTGACTTCCGCCATATTGAAAGGTCTGCACTAGCTAATAATAGCATCAATCTTTTTCGGGTCCACAGAAATGCCGTCAATAGAGATTATATGACCCAAAAAGATACTTGATCCAACCAAAAATCATACTTCTGCAACTTGGCATAGAGCCTCTTCTCCCTAAGAATCTACAGCACCATCCTCAAGTGATCCTCATGCTCCCTGTGACTCTTAGAATAGATCAAAATATCATCAATGAAGACCACCACAAACTGATCCAAATATGGCTTAAAGATTCTATTCATCAAGTCCATGAATGCTGCTGGGGCATTAGTCAATCCAAATGGCATCACTAAAAATTCGTAATGGCCATATCTGGTTCTGAATGCTATTTTAGGCACATCTCCCTCCTTGACTTTAAGCTGATGGTAACCTGACCTGAGATCAATCTTCGAGAATACTCGGGCTCCTTGGAGTTGATCAAACAAGTCATCAATCCTCGGCAAAGGGGTATCTGTTCCGCACTGTTACCTTATTAATTTTCCGGTAATCAATGCATAGCCAGAGACTGCCATCCTTCTTCTTAACAAATAGAACTGGAGCACCCCAAGGGGAAACACTGGGTATGATAAATCCCTGATCTAGGAGCTCCTGCAACTGATCTTTTAATTCTTTTAGCTCAGCCGGGGCCATGCGGTAAGGAGCCTTGGATATAGGCCCAGTTCCAGGAATTAAGTCAATGGAGAATTCAACCTCCCGATCTGGGGGCAAATCAGTCAATTCAATAGGGAAAACATCAGGAAATTCTCGAGCTATAGGAATATCCTCCAACTTGGTCTCCTCCTTTTGAAGATCCTTAACAACAGCAAGGAATCCTTGACCACCACTCAATAAATACTTTCCAGCCTGTAGCGCTGAAATGAACACAGAGGCTAGATGTGACTGACCCCCAGTAAAACTAAATTCAGACTGATTTAGAATTTTGAAATTGACAATCTTCCTGAAACAGTCAACTGAAGCATGATAGGAGGCTAACCAATCCATGCCAAGGATAACATCAAAGAATTTCAATGGAAGGACAAAAAGATCAGCATATAATCTCATATCCTCAATGATAATCAAGCAGGATTTGCATACTGTGCCAACTTTCATAATATCACCATTTGGAAAGGCAATGAACAACTCATGGTCTAGAGATTCAGGTGTCAATGATGTATTCTTGCTAAGATAGGTGTCAGATATAAATGAATGCGTAGCACCCGGGTCAATAAGTGTTTGAGCATACGCAGTGCCAACTTTAATCATTCCTGGATATAAGTAAATTTTGTTTTAACATCAAAGATTTAACATTTAATCTAATGTTCTAGTAATTACCAATACATTGCGCTAGAAAAGGGTATTATACTAGGTATGTATTTAAATGGTTTACCTGTCACCACAGAATTAGAAGCGGCAGCATCCTGCTGAGTGAGGTTGAAGACTCTACCCTGGGTCCTCTATGGCTGCTGCTGCTGCTGAATCAACCCTTGACTAGAAGAGGGCTGCTGAGTCTTCTGAAGGGGACAGGTAGCCATTTTGTGATCAGTCCTCCCGTAGAGGTAGCAGGCACCCGACACACCACGGCAAGGCCTTCCTGGGTGAAAACTCTCACAGAGAAGGCAACGTGTCTCTCTATTCCTCTGTCCTACTGGGGCCTGCTGCGCACCTCTCTTCCTGACCTGGGTTGGGGGTTGGCCCGCAATAAGCCCCTTTTTCTTCCTCTGCTGCTCCCAATCCCTCTGAACTGTATTCATATCTCTCTCAATTACCAAAGCCTTATTCACCACAGCACTATAGCAATGAAGCTCAAATGCATTGACTACCTGCATCAGTCTGGGTCGCAGCCCCTCTGTAAATCTGGTGATCTTGGCCATTTCATTAGTCACAATACTTAGAGCAAAGCAGGCCAATCTGGTGAACTTAGCTTCATATTGGGCCACAGAAAGATTCTTTTGCTCCAACTTAAGAAATTCTGATTCCATCCTCCTTTGTACACTCCTGGGAAAGTACTTGTCAAAGAATACCTCCTTAAACTCTCCCCAAGATATAACCTGACCACCCCGACGCTGCTCCTCAACTAGCTACCAGTCATAAGCCTCCCCCTGGAGAAGATAAGTAGCAAATCTGATCCGCTCCAACTCCTGGCACTACAACAAAACTTCAGTGTAGTAACCCTATTTTACAGACGCTAGGGTGTAGCATCGGAGAGGCCCAAATCATTCCAAATCATCGCGACGCTTGTTTAAAGCGTCTGGTCTGCGTCGGCATCGGATTCCTAAAATATCTTCTCTCGGCCGTATCTTCCTTTCAAGCATCTTTCTCATATCTAATGCCCTAATGCCCTAGCTTCCTCTCAAGCGTCGTCCCCGAGCTTTCATCCCGAGCTTTCGTTCCAGAGCTTTTGTTCAAACCAAGCTTTCGTCCCAGAGCTTTCCTTCAACCGAGCTTTCGTCCGAAGCCCTAGCTCTCCCTGCTCCCTCTTCCATCAAACCGAGCAACTCTTCCAGCCCGATCTTCCTCCCTGCCTCTTCCTTCTCCGTGCGGCACCAATTTTCTCGCCGTCAATCCAACGATATCGAGGCAACTCCATTGTCTACGGTTAGGGTTCGGACCTTTCCTTACTCTCTATCTCTTTCTCTCTATTTCCCTTTGATTCGGATTTGGGTGTTCTCCTTGCCACTTCACAGTGTGCGTACAGTTGGTGGAAGGAATTATAAGAGTCGAGGACCTTCCAACTTCCCACTTATTTCTCGCCTTCTCCCTCACGGTGCCAGCACCCAACCGGGAGAAACAGGTATGTTATATGCTGGATGAAGGTTTGTGATGCATTTCGTTGCCTTATCTTATTTGTGTATGTTTGTTTTGGTTCTGGTTGCGTGCTTATTGCTCGAGAGTCTCGATTGGGGTTCTGGCATGTTACCTTCCAACTTCCATGGGTTTTATTGAGTTTTAGGTTTCCTTCCATAGGTTTTGTAGCTCAGTTACCGGCTCTATTTTCTCAACTTCTTGGTCGAACATAGAGCTTTCCGAATCAGTGAGTCTGGATCTCACTGGAATTTGGTTGGCAGAAATAGTCGAGCTTCACTTGAGGGTTAGATAAGAGTAAGATTTTTTTATGCTAAATGCAAGGAATCTGCAGATATCCTTTTCCATTAGTTTTCCAAAATATGCTGCCTCCTCTGATCCTTTAAGTCTTGGGTTGGGCTTGGGTTGGGGTCTTTTCTGGGATGGGGACCTCTTGGGCTGGGATCTTGGGTTTCATGCGGTTTGTCAAAGCAACAAGGAGAATAAAGATGCCCTTGTGATAGACAGTTATTATGGTGGCTTTTAGCTCTCTAGTACTTTGAAGACCTTGTTATGTGTTGTATTTTCTTGTTATGAATGTAAACTGCAAAGCAGAGGAGGGAAAAAGTCTTTTTGTCAACGTGCCTCTTGGATTTTAAAGTAAAGAATGTTCAGTCAGATAGAATGATGCTTTGGAGCTTGATAATTGGTTTGAAATTACTTTTAGTGTAGATTCCAGAATTAGCAAAATTAGATACAACTTTGTGTTCCATGGAATTCTTGCATGAAATCCACACCTGCACAAAATGTCATTGAATCATTTAGCACACATGAAGTTTCTTTTAAGATCCATGAAAATACCCCAAAGGTGGCACAGACAAATTAAGTAGCAGATTTTGAACATATAGAGAGTAGTCCACTCAACAGCTTTTTATAGTTACATCTATAACATCGAAGAGTACATAACTAATTATTAAAAAGCCTCTATAACAGAGAAGAGTCCAGTAAGTACATATTTAAAAGCCTCAACTGGTAACCTTATGGGAGTCCTGCTAGAAGAATGATGGGGCAAGTACACCAGTTTGAAGAATGGTTACAACCTATTGCTTCAAAAATACCATGCAATTATGGGGTTGCAATAAATGGAATTGGAATGACATTACTTGGACTTTGTCCAATGACACATGAATTGCATTTTGTGAAAGAAATAAGACTCTATGAGTATAAATTAGAATTGCCTTCAATTAATGTGCATTAGTTGGTGAAGGCTATTTGTCAATTGTGTAGATGTTTTGGCTTGCATGTGCATATAGGTTTACTAGTAGCCTATGCCAATTTTAAGCTACTTGCTTTATTGGTTGATATATTAATAGCCTAATCCCAAAATAAACAACCAAATTTTGTTGGTTGACTTTCATCCATAGAGCAGTATAATAGGTGCACATTGATTTAAATCTGATCCAATGGGTTAAACGTAATGCCTCGTGAATTGCTTAGTCCTTTCAAGACGCTCCACATGCATTGCACGAAACCCCAACCGTTTGTTAAGTGTGGAATGGAATTGATTTGTTATCCAATAATATTACTCTTTTTTTTTTAATGTTAGGAATTAATTTGTGGGCTCCACATTTCTAGCCCATTCTTCATTGATGAATAAAGCACAGCTAATTTGTGGGGCCCTATTAATGCCGGTCTGCGAATCACACTATCGTATATGAGTAGATTGTAACTAAATTGGTGTCTGTTTTAACTCAAATTACGGTCCAAAACATTGTCTGCAGAGTGATTTTACTTTAAAGTAAAGAATGTTCAGTCAGATAGAATGATGCTTTGGAGCTTGATAATTGGTTTGAAATTACTTTTAGTGTAGATTCCAAATTAGCAAAATAAAGTCACCTGCACAATCTAACAAAACAACACAACCAAGTTAAATCTGTATTTATCATCTCAGAGTAATTCAAGGAGAGAGCTATGCATCTGCTTGGAAGGTCATTATGCCTGGACACTGCAGAGAAACAAACAAATCTTTTCTCTTCAAGAAGGTAGTCTGATTCTAATCTTTTTGCAAAAACTTGTTAACAGACAACATTAGAAAATATCCTCTACTTACTTTATGTTTAGGTACCCAAGCTTTCTTGGGTCCTTCATGGTTAGTAGCAACAAATAATGTTCCTTTTGGAACCCATATTTTCTTTCCTTTAATATTCAGGTTTTTACTAGGTTTTAGAATTTTACATTCATAAGATTTATGTCCTGATTGATTACATTTAAAGCATGTAAAATTACTTTGGCCAGCACTTACAAAAATATTTTTAAGTGATTTTTGTTTTCTTAAAGTGTTGTATCCTAATCCGGCTTTGTCAAAAACTGCTTTTTGACTATTTAATAACATGTCTAATTTAATTGAGCTTAATGTAAACTTATCAACTATGTTTTTATGTTTTTCAACCTCATTCTTTAGTTTATCTTTTTCATTAGAGATTGACTCCTTTTCATTCATTAAAATTTTATTTTCAGATTTAAGTTTCTTAATTTCATTGTTAAGATTTTCTTTTTCTTGAATGAAAGTTAAGTTTTCATTTTTCAAAATTTTGTATTTCTTTTTCAAAACTTTGAAATCACCAACAAGTTCATTAAAAGCATCAAAGAGTTCATCAAAGGCAAACTCATCGCAAGGGTTGTCGGAACTTACCTCATCATTGTCGTCCGCCATGAAACATACGTTTGCGACTTCCTTTTGTTCTTCTTCTTCGGAAGAAGATTCCTCGCTGTCACTCCATGTCGCCACATAAGCCTTCTTTTTCTTTTTGTAGGCTTTCTTCAATTTTGAACATTCATTTCTAAAATGCCCCGGTTTATTACATTCATAGCAAGTCAAGGGGTCATTCTCCTTTTCTTTGTTCTTGTCCTTATTTTTATCCTTTTCTCCTTCCCACTTAGCTCCAAATTTTTTCTTGTGGAAGGGTTTCTTTCTCCTCATAAATCTCTAAATTTCTTGGCTAAGAGAGCAGTCTCATCATCATCATCATCATCATTGCTGCTGCTCTCTTCATCTTTTGCAGCTTTGAGGGCTATCATTTTCTTCTTCTTTGTGTCATCCTCAACATGCTGCCTCATAGTCAGCTCATGGGTCATAAGAGATCCTAGAAGCTCCTCTAAGGGTAAAGTGTTGAGGTCCTTAGCTTCTTGGATTGCAGTCATTTTTGCTTCCCATGATCTTGGTAATGACCTAAGAATTTTTCGAACAAGTTCGAGTTAGTATATGTCTTACCAAGACTTTTCAAACCATTAACAATATCTGTAAATCTAGTGTACATGCATGCAATGGTTTCAGATTGTTCCATGCTAAACAATTCATATTTGTGAACAAGAATATTAATTTTGGATTCTTTCACTTGGTTGGTACCCTCATGGGTAACCTCTAATCTATCCCAAATCTCCTTTGCGGAATTACAAGTGGAGATTCTATTAAATTCATTAGCGTCTAATGAGCAATATAATACATTCATGGCTTTAGCGTTAAGCTGTGTCATCTTCTTATCATTATCATTTTAGTCCCTTTCGGGCTTAGGAACAATAGTGCCATCAATAACATGTGTGGGTGTACTAGGTCCATTAATTATAACACCCAAAGCTCATAATCAGAAGCTTGAATGAATATCCTCATTCTAGCTTTCCAATATGAATAATTTGAGCCATTAAAAAGTAGAGGTCTATTCGTAGAATGACCTTCAGCAAATGATCCAACTTGTTTGTCATTTGGATCTTTAGCTCTTGATCGTGTGATCAAAATCTAATGAGCACTAGCTCTGATACCAATTGTTGGCCCAGATGACAACCCAAGAGGGGGGGTGAATTGGGTTCTTTTAAAAAATTAGCCTTTTTAAAATAGTTTGCTTGAGATTAATGAAGGCAAATGCAAAGTAACTATAAAGTGCAGTGAATAAAATAGAGATAGAGATAGAGTCAATAGAACACGGCAAACACAAAAGATTTTATAGTGGTTCGGTGTATCCAACACCTACGTCCACTCCCAAGATTCACTTGGGTCCACACTATAATCAACCTGATTACAGCAGAGTTGTTTTACAAGCTCACAGCTCAAACTTGTTATTTTCCGGGCGCACAACGAACCCAGCTGGTTTTCAAGGGCTCACCAGCACAAAAACCCTAACACAAGCTTAGCCAAGCTTGAACCGAGGTAAGACTACCTCCACTAGTTCAATGCCCCAGATTGAACTAGATACAAACAAATGAAATATGTTTTTCAATTACAAAGCTCCTTAATGAGCAGATAATCAAATAATATAACAAGTTTAGAAAAGTCTGATTTGTAGATGGTTGGCTTTTGAGCTTTTCCTCTTTTCTTCTTTTCTTCTTCTCCTTGCTAGGTTGAATCAAGCCTCAGCTCCGATTCTTCATAGTTGAAGCAGTTGAGAAGAGTTGAAAAGCAAGAAGCTGAACTTCTTTCTCCAAGTTGGGAAATCCACAAAAACTTGGTTTGAATGCCTTGTATTCCTCTTGAGCTTTTTGGAGTGGAGTGGATTTGAGCTAGAAGGTTTTCCTCTTGAGATTCAGGCTCTCTCTTTTTTGGATTTTTGAAATGAGATTTTTTTATTTCCGATTTTCTCACTTTTTCGTTCTTTTTTTTTGTTCTTATTTTTGAACAATAGTCTTCCCTTTTTATAGATTTCTTTCAAACCATTTTTGGAAGAAAACTATCCGTTGGAGTGTACCTTGTAGCAAAATATATCCGTTAGAAATAAGGTAAAATAGAAATATTACCGTTAGAGCTGATCTGGCAATTTGATTTTTCATTCCAGGTGGGTTGGTGTCGACTCTAACTTTTCTGGAGTCGGCTCTAACTCGAAGCACTTTAAAATGATATTTCCGGAGTCGTCTCTGACTTTTCTGGGGTCGACAAGAAACTTTTCTGGAGTCGACTCTAACTTACCCGGAGTCGACTCTAGGTTGGGGCCAGAAAAATCGACGTTCTGCTTCTTCTGTGAGAGTCGACTCTAACAGTCTCGGAGTCGACTCTAACTTCCGTGCTAGTTCCGGAGTCGGCTCTGTGATTCTCGGAGTCGACTCTAATGTCTGCAATCTTACCTAGACATTAGATTCGATCCAGAAACGATGTAACTCCTGATTTTGATCATTCAATAGACTTATAATCTGAAACACTTAATCAAAATAATTAGAGCCTCCATTAGTTATACTCAAATAGTTTTGTTAATCATCAAAATCATCAATTGGGTCAACAATCTCCCCCTTTTTGATGATAACAAAAACTTTGAGTATATGCATTTAAAAATTCATTCGAACTAAAGATTATAGACAGTTTGAAATTTAAAACATTTTTAATGAAGGATTTGATGCCAATATTCAAAGTAAACTTTTAAAATTGTGCATGAGTTCAATATAATCCATCAATTATGAATATTTAATCTAAATGTGCAGAAAATTGCAATTGAGCTTTTGTTAAGCTCCCCTGCATTGAATAGCTCCCCCTATATTTAAGCATCGAATTTTAACTATTAAGATTTCAAGTTATCTTGCATAAATAATCATTTCTCCCCCTTTCTTTCTTTCTTTCTTTATGCATATACAATCAACTTTCATTAAAATTTTCAAGTCTTTCTTTCTTTGCATATTCATATTCAATATTCATATTCAATCTTTCTTTCTTTGCATATTCAACCATCTCTCCCCCTTTTTTGTTATCAGAAATAAGGAGAGTATTAGATAAAGAAAGTTATTAGAGAAAAATTACTGTTTTCATAGGGATTCAAGCAGTCAATATTTGACAATGTGAAATTGCATTTCATAAGTAAGAAACATTACATTAGTTGATACATGTATATTCCAAAATGAAATACATTAGATACTCAAAAATTTCTAAATACAATGTTGACCCAATTGATAATTTTGATGATTAACAAAACTACTTGAGTATAACTATTGGAGGCTCTAATGATTTTGATTAAGTGTTTCAGATTGTAAGTCTATTGAATGATCAAATCAGGAGTTACATCGTGTTCTGGATCGAATCTAATGTCTAGGTAAGATTGCAGACATTAGAGTCGACTCCGAGAATCATAGAGCCGACTCCGGAACTGGCACGAAAGTTAGAGTCGACTCCGAGATTGTTAGAGCTGACTCTCACAGAAGAAGCAGAACGTCGATTTTTTTAGCCCCAACCTAGAGTCGACTCTGGGTAAGTTAGAGTCAACTCCAGAAAAGTTTCTTGTCGACCTCAGAAAAGTCAGAGACGACTCCGGAAATATCGTTTTAAAGTGCTTCGAGTTAGAGCGACTCCAGAAAAGTTAGAGTCGACTCCAACCCACCTGTAATGAAAAATCAAATTGCCAGATCAGCTTTAACGGTAATATTTCTATTTTACCTTATTTCTAACGGATATATTTTGCTACAAGGTACACTCCAACGGATAGTTTTCTTTCAAAAATGGCTTGAAAGAAATCTATAAAAAGGGAAGACTATCATTCAAAAAATAAGAACGGAAAAAGTGAGAAAATCAGAAATAGACAAATCCCATTTCAAAAATCCGAAAAAGAAAGAGCCTGAATCTCAAGAGGAAAACCTTCTAGCTCAAATCCACTCCACTCCAAAAAGCTCAAGAGGAATCCAAGGCATTCAAATCAAGTTTTTGTGGATTTCCCAACTTGGAGAAAGAAGTTCAGCTTCTTGCTTTTCAACCCTTCTCAACTGCTTCAACTGTGAAGAATCGAAGCTGAGGCTTGATTCAACCTAGCAAGGAGAAGAAGAAAAGAAGAAAAGAAGAAAAGCTCAAAAGCCAACTATCTACAAATCAGGCTTTTCTAAACTTGTTATATTATTTGATTATCTGCTCATTAAGGAGCTTTGTATTTGAAAAACATATTTCATTGTTTGTATCTAGTTCAATCAGGGGGATTGAACTAGTGGAGGTAGTCTTACCTCGGTTCAAGCTTGGTTAAGCTTGTGTTAGGGTTTTTGTGCTGAGCCCTTGAAAACCAGCTGGGTTCGTTGTGCGCCCGGGAAAACAATAAGTTTGAGTTGTGAGCTTGTAAAAAACTCTACTGTAATCAGGTTGATTATAGTGTGGACCCAAGTGAATCTTGGGAGTGGACGTAGGTGTTGGATACACCGAACCACTATAAACTCTTTGTGTTTGCCGTGCTTACATTGACTCTATCTCTATCACTGTCTTGTTTCTGCACTTTATATTTACTTTGCTATTGCCTTCATTCATCTTAAGCAAACTACTTTAAAAAGGCTAATTTTTTTAAAGAACCCAATTCATCCCCCCCCTCTTGGGTTGTCATCTGGGCCAACAATTGGTATCAGAGCTAGTGCTCATTAGATTTTGATCATACGATCAAGAGCTAAAGTTCCAAATGGCAACACAAGTTGGTTCTTTTGCTGAAGGTCATTCTATGAATAGACCTCCACTTTTTAATGGCTCAAATTATTCTTATTGGAAAGCTAGAATGAGAATATTCATTCAAGCTTCTGATTATGAGCTTTGGGGTGTTATAATTAATGGACCTAGTACACCCACACATGTTATTGATGGCACTATTGTTCCTAAGCCTGAAAGGGACTGGAATGATAATGATAGGAAGATGGCACAGCTTAACGCTAAAGCCATGAATGTATTATATTGCTCATTAGACGCTAATGAATTTAATAGAATCTCCACTTGTAATTCCGCAAAGGAGATTTGGGATAGATTAGAGGTTACCCATGAGGGTACCAACCAAGTGAAAGAATTCAAAATTAATATTCTTGTTCACAAATATGAATTGTTTAGTATGGAACAATCTGAAACCATTGCATGCATGTATCCAAGATTTACAGATATTGTTAATGGTTTGAAAAGTCTTGGTAAGACATATACTAACTCCGAACTTGTTCGAAAATTCTTAGGTCATTACCAAGATCATGGGAAGCAAAAATGACTGCAATCCAAGAAGCTAAGGACCTCAACACTAACCCTTAGAGGAGCTTCTAGGATCTCTTATGACCCATGAGCTGACTATGAGGCAGCATGTTGAGGAGGACACAAAGAAGAAGAAAATGATTGCCCTCAAAGCTGCAAAAGA
>UESW01004944.1:352903-445065 GCA_900491605.1 Calamus simplicifolius | reverse complement strand
ACTCTCCTTATTGCTGATAACAAAAAAGGGGGAGAGATGGTTGAATATGCAAAGAAAGAAAGATTGAATATGAATATTGAATATGAATACGCAAAGAAAGAAAGACTTGAAAACTCTAATGAGAGATAGTTGTATATGCATAAAGAAAGAAAGAAAGTGGGAGAAATGATTGTTTATGCAAGATAACTTGAAATCTTAATCAGTTAAAATTTGATGCTTATATATAGGGGGAGCTATTCAATGCAGGGGAGCTTAACAAAAAGCTCAATTGCAATTTTCTGCACATTAAGATTAAATATTCATAATTGATGAATTATATTGAACTCATGCACAATTTTAAAAGTTTACTTTGAATATTGGCATCAAATCCTTCATTAAAAATGTTTTAAGTTTCAAAATGACTATAATCTTTAGTTCGAATGAATTTTTGAATGCATATACTCAAAGTTTTTGTTATCATCAAAAAGGGGGAGATTGTTGACCCAATTGATAATTTTGATGATTAACAAAACTACTTGAGTATAACTATTGGAGGCTCTAATGATTTTGATTAAGTGTTTCAGATTGTAAGTCTATTGAATGATCAAAATCAGGAGTTACATCGTGTTCTGGATCGAATCTAATGTCTAGGTAAGATTGCAGACATTAGAGTCGACTCCGAGAATCACAGAGCCGACTCCGAAACTGGCACGGAAGTTAGAGTCGACTCCGAGACTGTTAGAGCCGACTCTCACAGAAGAAGCAGAACGTCAATTTTTCTGGCCCCAACCTAGAGTCGACTCCGGGTAAGTTAGAGTCGACTCCAGAAAAGTTTCTTGTCGACCCCAGAAAAGTCAGAGACGACTCCGGAAATATTGTTTTAAAGTGCTTCGAGTTAGAGCCGACTCCAGAAAAGTTAGAGTCGACTCCAACCCACCTGGAACAAAAAATCAAATTGCCAGATCAGCTCTAACGGTAATATTTCTATTTTACCTTATTTCTAACGGATATATTTTGCTACAAGGTACACTCCAACGGATAGTTTTCTTCCAAAAATGGCTTAAAAGAAATCTATAAAAAGGGAAGACTATCATTCAAAAAATAATAACTAAAAAAGTGAGAAAATCAGAAATAGACAAATCCCATTTCAAAAATCCGAAAAAGAGAGAGCCTGAATCTCAAGAGGAAAACCTTCTAGCTCAAATCCACTCCACTCCAAAAAGCTCAAGAGGAATCCAAGGCATTCAAATCAAGTTTTGTGGATTTCTCAACTTGGAGAAAGAAGTTCAGCTTCTTGCTTTTCAACCCTTCTCAACTGCTTCAACTGTGAAGAATCGGAGCTGAGGCTTGATTCAACCTAGCAAGGAGAAGAAGAAAAGAAGAAAAGAAGAAAAGCTCAAAAGCCAACTATCTACAAATCAGGCTTTTCTAAACTTGTTATATTATTTGATTATCTGCTCATTAAGGAGCTTTGTATTTGAAAAAATATTTCAGTTGTTTGTATCTAGTTCAATCAGGGGGATTGAACTAGTGGAGGTAGTCTTACCTCGGGTCAAGCTTGGTTAAGCTTGTGTTAGGGTTTTTGTGCTGGTGAGCTCTTGAAAACCAGTTGGGTTTGTTGTGCGCCTGGGAAAACAACAAGTTTGAGTTGTAACCTTGTAAAACAACTCTACTATAATCAGGTTGATTATAGTGTGGACCCAAGTGAATCTTGGGAGTGGACGTAGGTGTTGGATACACCGAACCACTATAAACTCTTTGTGTTTGCCGTGCTTACATTGACTCTATCTCTATCACTGTCTTGTTTCTGCACTTTATATTTACTTTGCTATTGCCTTCATTCATCTTAAGCAAACTACTTTAAAAAGGCTAATTTTTTTAAAGAACCCAATTCAACCCTCCCCTCTTGGGTTGTCATCTGGGCCAACATACAAACTATCAAAATCAAAATCAAGGTCAGATGTGTTTGAATACAATTTTCTTCAAATGACCTATGATTTCCATTACATCATCCTTTTGTGATTTCTTAAAATTTTCAAGGCAAGCTTCAATTTGTGAGACTGCAAGGTCAATGTTCTTCTTCAGTTGACCAGTTGCATGAACATAAGATCCCGATCCATCAGCAATGCCTTCCATCCTTTCGAATATTTTGTGAAGTTCAGTACCAAAGGATTCAACAGAATTGTTTATGGAAAAGGAGATCATGTCCAGTCTCGAATTAAGTTCTTCCTTCAACTGATTAAAGTCTTCTTTTAATTGAGTAATTTCATGAGATCTCTGACTATCATACTCAGCAAGCAAAGCTCTCAGCTGACCAATTTGTTCATCAGAGAATCTCCCAGAAGTTGCTATAGACTGATGTGGAGGTGAGGGAATAGTACTAGGTCCGGCCTCTGAAGGTCCAGCTGAAGATGGTCCCGCAATAGATGGATCAGGGACAAATGGTCCCTCAGTGGATGGTCCAGGGATGTCTTCTACTCTGGTCTCTTCTGCTCTATCTCTTTCTGCTCTTTCCTCTCTTCCTCCTTTATCCAAACACCATTCAACTTCTTGAAGCCCATCCGATGAATAGTAGAGATGCTATAATAGTCAGTGTGTCTCAATTTTCTTAGGGGTTCATTCTCCATAATGAGCACACCTTGGCTTCTAAAGATTAAAGTCAAAATCATACCATATGGCAGTGTAGATCTTTTCTTTGTAGCCGCCTCTGCCATATTCAATCATCATGCCAGCTAAGTTGACTGGCCTTCCAGTAATTATGCAATCCATCAAAAGAACGTCTCGCTCCGAGACATACTCAAATCTACCAATTTTCGGAAACAAGATTCTTCCACAGATGTTATGCAGTAACCTGAGTTTCAGATTTAATTGATTTGCAAGGATTTCCTCAAACTCGGTTACATCTCTCCCTAACATTCTTGTCAATGCTCCACTTCTATCTTCATGTTGATATTCCATTAAACCGATTGTGGGCATTTCCAATAAATTTCCAAGTATCTCAGTGGTTATTGTAACTCTTGTTCCTCTTACTATACTGATTAATCCACCTTCTCCTCTACTTAAACCATTGTAAAACTCTCTCACTAAGGCTGGGTATGTGGGGATATCTAATGAACAGATCTTTTCCCACCCCATTTCTTTCAAACTTCTTCCTATAGTGAATCCTTCCGACTCAAAGAAATCAAAATTCACCTTTCTTCCAGTTGTAATGGTCTTACCGACTAAATGATCAACTTTGGGTGAAGATGGTGAAGGAGGGGAATCCTCTTGAGTGGCCGAAGAGGAGGATGGCGAAGGTTGCCTCTGAATAGTGCGTCGCCTTGTGGGAACGAACGCTCCACCGACGAAACCGCGCCTCTTAGGTGCCATTGAGAAGATTTGAGAGTTTAATCAAAGGCTTTGAGAAGATTGAGGAAGTTGGAAAGGCTTTAGAGCTTTTTGGAGAGGTTTTGGGAGACGGATGGAATGATTGGGGGTCGACTCCGCCTTTTTATTTTTGACCTAGCTCAACTTAGAGTCGACTCCCGAAAACTGGGTGTCGGCTCCGAACCAAAAAATCTGTCAGCGCTCGAATTAGAGTCGGCTCCACAAAAGCCAGAGTTGGCTCTAATCGCTTAGACAGAACATCAAAAACAGAGGTGTCGACTCCACAAACTGTCAGAGTAGACTCTAACAGTTTCAGAGATAAAAAATTAAGTTTCAAGGATTTGAAACTATTCAAATTAATCATCAAATTCTAGATAAATGTTCCTTAGCAATTGGGAAAACAATGAATCAAGATCTAGATAGATTTCCTTATTGAATATCGAGATTTTTCAAGAAAATGATGAAATCTAGATAGATGTCCTTAAGAGTTTCAGAAAACTATTCCAAAGGATCACAAACTCCTAATTCTCCTCTAAGATAATAAAATCTCTCTTCACTTAAGGGTTTTGTTAATATATCTGCTAGTTGTTCTTCAGTATTCACATAATCAAGACAAATTTCATTATTGGTCACATGTTCTCTTATAAAGTGATATCTTATTTCAATATGCTTTGTTCTTGGTGTTGAATTGGATTTTTAGTTAGATTTATTGCACTTGTATTATCACATCTTATAGGTGTCTTATCAAGTGTGATACCATAGTCTTCAAGTTGTCTCTTAATCCATAGGATTTGAGCACAGCAACTTCCAGCTGCAACATATTCTGCTTCAGCAGTAGATAATGCAACCGAATTTTGCTTTTTGCTAAACCATGAGATTAAGTTACTTCCTAAAAATTGGCATGCACCACTTGTGCTTTTTCTATCTAACTTACATCCAGCATAATCAGAATCAGAATAAGCAATCAGATTTAATGTTGAGTCTCTAGAATACCATAAACCTATATTTTTGTTCCACTTAAGTATCTTAGTATTCTTTTAACAGCAATTAAATGTGATTCTTTTGGTTCAGACTGAAATCTAGCACATAAGCAAACAGCAAACATTATGTCTGGTCTACTTGAAGTTAAGTAAAGTAGGGATCCGATTATACCTCGATAATATTTTTGATCAACCTTCTTACCTTCTTCATCTTTGTCCAGCTTGCATGAAGGACTCATTGGTGTTCCGAGGGGTTTTATTGATTCCATACCAAACTTCTTTAGAATTTCTCTTGTGTACTTTGTTTGGTTGATAAAGATACCCTCTTTGCTTTGTTTGATTTGGAGTCCAAGGAAGAAATTGAGTTCTCCCATCATGCTCATTTCAAATTCTCCCTGCATTAACTTAGCAAACTCTTGACATAGAAGATCGTTAGTAGCACCAAATACAATGTCATCAACATAAATTTGAACTACAAGTAAATCTTTATCTTTTCTTTTCAAAAACAATGTTTTATCAACATTTCCTCTTGTAAAATCATTTTCAATCAAAAATTTACTTAGTCTATCATACCAAGCTCTAGGTGCTTGTTTCAAACCATATAATGCCTTGTGCAATTTAAAAACGTGATTTGAAAATTCGTGATCTTCAAAACCTGGTGGTTGTTCTACATATACTTCTTCATTTATTAATCCATTTAAAAATGCACTCTTGACATCCATTTGAAATAAATTAATGTTCATGTGACATGCAAATGCATAATAGCCTAATGGCTTCTAATCTAGCTACAGGTGCAAAAGTTTCATCAAAATCAATACCTTCTTCTTGATTATATCCTTTTGCAACTAATCTAGCTTTATTTCTAATTACTAAGCCATTTTCATCTAGTTTATTTCTAAAAACCCATTTTGATCCTATAACAGAATGATCTTTAGGTCTTTCCACTAATGTCCATACATTATTTCTAGTGAATTGATTTAATTCTTCTTGCATAGCTAGCATCCAATTATTATCTTTTTCAGCTTCTTCAATGGTTTTAGGTTCAATTTGAGAAACAAATGCAAGGTGATTACTAATATTTCTTATAGATGATCTAGTTCTTATTCCTTGAGATGGATCACCTATAATCAATTCCTTGGGATGACTATAAGCGTATCTCCAATCTCTTGGTAGATCTATATTATTATGATTAGTATTAATATCATCAGCATTAGGCAAATCATTATCTTTAACTTCTTGTTCATGATCTGAAGATACATCGATATTAAGTTTTTCAAGATTATTTTCAAGAATGTTTGTATCTTCCTCATCATCAATCCTTTTGGAACTTGATGTTAAAGATTCATCAAAAATTACATGAATAGATTCTTCAACAATTAGGCTTCCTTTATTGAACACTCTATATGCTTTACTAGTTGTTGAATAACCTAAGAATATTCCTTCATCTGATTTTGCATCAAATTTACCTAAGTTGCTTTTACCATTATTATGGATAAAACATTTACAGCCAAATGCATGAAAATATTTAATGTTGGGTTTTCTATCATGCCATAATTCGTAAGGTGTTTTCTTTAAAATATGTCTTATTAAGGCTCTATTTAGGATGTAACATGCTGTGTTAATAGCTTCCGCCCAAAAGTATTTCAGGAGTTTACTTTTACATAGCATGGTACGGGCCATGTCTTCTAGAATCCTATTTTTCTTTTCAACTACACCATTTTGTTGTGGGGTCCTAGGTGCAGAAAAATTATGATTAATATCATTTTCATTGCAAAAACTTTTAAATAAGTGATTTTTAAATTCTGTTCCATGATCACTTCTTAGAGACACTATGGTAGTGTTTTTCTCATTTGTTACTTTCTTGAAGAATTTCATGAATATCGAGAAAGTCTCATCTTTGTGAGCTAAAAACATTACCCAAGTGAATCTAGAGTAATCATCTACTATCACAAGACCATATTTCTTTCCTCCTAGACTTGTGGTTCTAGTTGGTCCAAAAGATCCATGTGAAGTAGCTCTAATGGCCTAGAAGTTGAAACAATATTTTTAGATTTAAAAGAACTTCTTGTTTATTTTCCAAACTGACATGCATCACATATTTTGTTATTTTCAAAATCTAATTTAGGTAGACCTTTTACTAAATCCATTCTAATTAGTTTTGAAATAAGGTGTGTGCTTGCGTGACCTAATCTTCGATGCCACAACCAACCAATCTCATTCATATTAGCATTATTAGCAACTAAGCAATGGTTATTAGTAGACAATTTGTCTAAATCAATCATGTACACATTGCCATTTCTATTTCAATAAAAATAATGCTATTATCAATGGGATTAGCTACAGTGCATAAAGAAGATTCAAAGATACTTTAAAACCTTTGTCACATAATTGACTTATACTAATTAAGTTATGCTTTAAACCATCAACATAAAGTACATTTTCAATAAATATGGAGGGAGTTATTTGAATGTTACCAAACCCCAAGATTTGGCCTTTGCCATTGTCGCCAAATGTAACAACTCCTCCTTTCTTTTCTTCAAGGGTGATGAATTCTTCTTTGTCACCCGTCATATGTCTTGAGCAGCCACTATCAAGATATCACTTTCTCTTTGATCTTTTGGCCACAAGACATTCCTGCAATGAAATCAGACTTTATGTTTAGGTACCCAAGCTTTCTTGGGTCCTTCATGGTTAGTAGCAACAAATAATGTTCCTTTTGGAACCCATATTTCTTTCCTTTAATATTCAGGTTTTTACTAGGTTTTAGAATTTTACATTCATAAGATTTATGTCCTGATTGATTACATTTAAAGCATGTAAAATTACTTTGGCCAGCACTTACAAAAATATTTTTAAGTGATTTTTGTTTTCTTAAAGTGTTGTATCCTAATCCGGCTTTGTCAAAAACTGCTTTTTGACTGTTTAATAACATGTCTAATTTAATTGAGCTTAATGTAAACTTATCAACTATATTTTTATGTTTTTTAACCTCATTCTTTAGTTTATCTTTTTCATTAGAGATTGACTCCTTTTCATTCATTAAAATTTTATTTTCAGATTTAAGTTTCTTAATTTCATTGTTAAGATTTTCTTTTTCTTGAATGAAAGTTAAGTTTTCATTTTTCAAAATTTTGTATTTCTTTTTCAAAACTTTGAAATCACCAACAAGTTCATTAAAAGCATCAAAGAGTTCATCAAAGGCAAACTCATCGCAAGGGTTGTCGGAACTTACCTCATCATTGTCGTCCGCCATGAAACATACGTTTGCGACTTCCTTTTGTTCTTCTTTTTCGGAAGAAGATTTCTCGCTGTCACTCCATGTCGCGACATAAGCCTTCTTTTTCTTTTTGTAGGCTTTCTTCAATTTTGGACATTCATTTCTAAAATGCCCCGGTTTATTACATTCATAGCAAGTCAAGGGGTCATTCTCCTTTTCTTTGTCCTTGTCCTTATTTTTATCCTTTTCTCCTTCCCACTTAGCTCCAAATTTTTTCTTGTGGAAGGGTTTCTTTCTCCTCATAAATCTCTTAAATTTCTTGGCTAAGAGAGCAGTCTCTCATCATCATCATCATCATTGCTGCTGCTCTCTTCATCTTTTGCAACTTTGAGGGCTATCATTTTCTTCTTCTTTGTGTCCTCCTCAACATGCTGCCTCATAGTCAGCTCATGGGTCATAAGAGATCCTAGAAGCTCCTCTAAGGGTAAAGTGTTGAGGTCCTTAGCTTCTTGGATTGCAGTCATTTTTGCTTCCCATGATCTTGGTAATGACCTAAGAATTTTTTGAACAAGTTCGGAGTTAGTATATGTCTTACCAAGACTTTTCAAACCATTAACAATATCTGTAAATCTAGTGTACATGCATGCAATGGTTTCAGATTGTTCCATGCTAAACAATTCATATTTGTGAACAAGAATATTAATTTTGGATTCTTTTACTTGGTTGGTACCCTCATGGGTAACCTCTAATCTATCCCAAATCTCCTTTGCGGAATTACAAGTGGAGATTCTATTAAATTCATTAGCGTCTAATGAGCAATATAATACATTCATGGCTTTAGCGTTAAGCTGTGCCATCTTCCTATCATTATCATTCCAGTCCCTTTTGGGCTTAGGAATAATAGTGCCATCAATAACATGTGTGGGTGTACTAGGTCCATTAATTATAACACCCCAAAGCTCATAATCAGAAGCTTGAATGAATATCCTCATTCTAGCTTTCCAATATGAATAATTTGAGCCATTAAAAAGTAGAGGTCTATTCGTAGAATGACCTTCAGCAAATGATCCAACTTGTGTTGTCATTTGGATCTTTAGCTCTTGATCGTGTGATCAAAATCTAATGAGCACTAGCTCTGATACCAATTGTTGGCCCAGATGACAACCCAAGAGGGGGGGTGAATTGGGTTCTTTTAAAAAATTAGCCTTTTTAAAATAGTTTTCTTGAGATTAATAAAGGCAAATGCAAAGTAACTATAAAGTACAGTGAATAAAATAGAGATAGAGATAGAGTCAATAGAACACGGCAAACATAAAAGATTTTATAGTGGTTCGGTGTATCCAACACCTACGTCCACTCCCAAGATTCACTTGGGTCCACACTATAATCAACCTGATTACAGCAGAGTTATTTTACAAGCTCACAACTCAAACTTGTTGTTTTCCCGGGCGCACAACGAACCCAGCTGGTTTTCAAGGGCTCACCAGCACAAAAACCCTAACACAAGCTTAGCCAAGCTTGAACCGAGGTAAGACTACCTTCACTAGTTCAATCCCCCAGATTGAACTAGATACAAACAAATGAAATATATTTTTCAATTACAAAGCTCCTTAATGAGCAGATAATCAAATAATATAACAAGTTTAGAAAAGCCTGATTTGTAGATGGTTGGCTTTTGAGCTTTTCTTCTTTTCTTCTTCTCCTTGCTAGGTTGAATCAAGCCTCAGCTCGGATTCTTCACAGTTGAAGCAGTTGAGAAGAGTTGAAAAGCAAGAAGCTGAACTTCTTTCTCCAAGTTAGGAAATCCACAAAAACTTGATTTGAATGCCTTGGATTCCTCTTGAGCTTTTTGGAGTGGAGTGGATTTGAGCTAGAAGGTTTTCCTCTTGAGATTCAGGCTCTCTCTTTTTCGGATTTTTGAAATAGAATTTTTCTATTTCCGATTTTCTCACTTTTTCGTTCTCTTTTTTCGTTCTTATTTTTGAACAATAGTCTTTCCTTTTTATAGATTTCTTTCAAACCATTTTTGGAAGAAAACTATCCGTTGGAGTGTACCTTGTAGCAAAATATATTCGTTAGAAATAAGGTAAAATAGAAATATTACTGTTAGAGCTGATCTGGCAATTTGATTTTTCGTTTCAGGTGGGTTGGAGTCGACTCTAACTTTTCTGGAGTCGGCTCTAACTCGAAGCACTTTAAAATGATATTTCCGGAGTCGTCTCTAACTTTTCTGGGGTCGACAAGAAACTTTTCTGGAGTCGACTCTAACTTACCCGGAGTCGACTCTAGGTTGGGGCCAGAAAAATTGACGTTCTGCTTCTTCTGTGAGAGTCGACTCTAACAGTCTCGGAGTCGACTCTAACTTCCGTGCTAGTTCCGGAGTTGGCTCTGTGATTCTCGGAGTCGATTCTAATGTCTGCAATCTTACCTAGACATTAGATTCGATCCAGAACACGATGTAACTCCTGATTTTGATCATTCAATAGACTTATAATCTGAAACACTTAATCAAAATCATTAGAGCCTCCATTAGTTATACTCAAATAGTTTTGTTAATCATCAAAATCATCAATTGGGTCAACACAACCTCATTTTTTTAGTGAGTTCTGTCTTTACCAATCCGAGAAGAGCTTTTCTTTTCTTCTGGTCTCAAAAAAAAGTGTGAAGTTTGTTAACTACTATTGAATTTATATAAGAGTGAAACTCATCTAGGAATGATACCTTGATGCTTCCGTTGATTTTATTTCATACTAAGTCACCTACTTTATCTCAAATCAGAACATATGCCCAATCAAAATATTATTCAAAAAAAAAACTTTGATCAACCTATTTTAAGGTCCAAAGTTTTGGAACCTCGCATCCTAGCTAGTTCATAAAAACCCAACCTTAGGCCTCTTACTTGATTGCTTAACTATATCATTTTGCCTATTATTTGTTAGAAATTTATAAGAAATCTTTAGTCATTTGCATTAATAATATTAGAGTGATTTTTTGCTACCTTGGCATCAAAGTAAGAATAAAATGCATTGTCATTCTAAAATACCTTAGTTGCATGACAATTTTATAGCTTATAAAAGACACACCATGTGAAATACTTTTTCCATATAAAATCATCTTCTTCGATGTATTAGATGAAAGCTAAAGACCTACATTAATTTTAGGAATTTTCTACATTTAGAGTTACAAAAATTTGCATTCTTATACTATTAGAAAAGAAATTTTCAATTAATCAGCTAATAAAATGCTGCCACAGACATTATTATTTAGAGGATGTGTGCCATTGATTTCAGCTATCTTATTTCAAAATTATCACAATACATGGAATCAATATTATCATGGTTCTGGCTAGAAAATATCCAAACCTGTTCAAGCTTTTTAGAGAAGTTGCATTATATCATTCTCAGTGCAATATATTAGAAGCAATAGAATTTACAATTAAAAGCCAATGGATAAACTTTCAAAGACCACCCAAAGATACTGGCTTAAGATATTTGTGACCTCCCAATCTTGCATGCTTATAGGTAGATATATGTTCTAATACTAGTTGGTAAGGAATTGGTATTGGACTAGGGTTGCTGCAGATCATGAAGTATATTTGGGTTGGAAACATGAACGTAGTGAAATTGCATCTTTGTATTTTCTTAAGATTGAGTGACAGGAGTGAGTTCCATGTCAATAATTGTGATAGAATACTATTTTGGATGGGGCCATTGTGTGGAAACTGCAACTTTTATTCTTATCTATGAGTAGGGTCTTGAATTGTGAGGTGCTGTTGATGGTTCTTCTTGAAAAGCTAGCATAAGCATGATTGGAGGCTAGATATTTCAAAAGCTAGCATAAGCCTTGATGCATGCTGCAATGGTTCTATGATATTTCTTTTGCAGGCCAAGTTTCTACTACCTCCATCCTCTCATGATTTTGTAATGAAGTCTCTAAACCGAAAATGGAAAGAATATAAGGCACAGTTGAAAATGAAGCACAAGTTGCCGGATATGACCGAGGAGCAGGTAGTTGGTACTTGTCCTCCTGATGTACCCCTCATCAATGGATGGAGTTGGTTCATTACTGGTTCTCAGAGAGGGGACATGTATCTTATAATTTAATCTTTCAAGACACTATTAAAATATTTGATTTTTATTGTATACATATATGCTTTACTTTCAGAATATAACAAGTATATTTATTTAATTTTGCAGGCATATTCTAATATTGGTAAAGCTTCACGAGCAGTCCTGTCTGCTCCTCATACATCGGGATCCAAGAGTTATGCACGAGTCAGACAAGAGTTCGTATGTTCCTTAATTATATAAATTTATATTTTTTATATCAAATCATTTACTTATTATAATCCGAAATTTTATTTTTTATATCTTCCTCTCAAATTCAAAGGTTGAGCCCTTAGGGAAGAATACAACTAGAATCAATCTATGTGAATGGCCTTGTTAAATCAGTGATTAGGATTGATTTATAGGTAAACATCTGCATTGCCTGCGTCAATGGAAAAAAATAATGATAGGTACACCACAACATTGTGTGCCAGAAAAGACTAGATCACTTGTTTCACGTCATTCCAGGACTCCACAGATCTTCTTGAGACTCTAGTATTGTTGTAGATTACAAATTATCTAGAGAATAATCAAAATCCAATGACATAGTGACTTTCTTTAGGCCAAGAGAACACATTACAGAGAGAGAGAGAGAGAGAGAGAGAGAGAGATTTTCTTCTCTAGGAATGGAAGAATTAATGTTAATGATTTTTGGCTTTGCGAGGCATAAATACTTTAGCTCACCCGTTATTTATAGAAAAATTTTTATAACGTTAGTGAACTTTTTCATTTTCCTTGTGGATAATATGACTTTTCTTATTATTTTTATTGGACTTTTCCATTCCATGACCTTCCCAACATATGCCCACCGATCGATGCCCGGTTGGGAGGCCCAACTGTTAAGAATTCCGTTTTATTTTGAAGTTGTTATGACACTTGGTTCTCTACGGACCTGGAAAAAACTGAGGAAAAAAATGCATCACGGCGTAAGCATCACATAACCATTTAGACTCTTTCAGCTAAAGAAATGTTTGAGAAGTTTCCTCCATGTAGTGGTGTTTTATATTTGAGAAACCAATTAAACTAGCAAAAGGGGTAGGTGTTGCATGGGTTTTGTTATGTTCCTTTTAAACTTGCTTCAGAGTGCTTTCTTGACAGGTATTGTGATGCTTTTCCCTATTTACTTGACGTTTCTTCCATCACAATGCCTTGCATTTTTTCATGCTTTCTTAGGGGAGGAATGTATTCTATTCCTTTGTCCTTTGCCTACTTTTTGTGGCCAGTGGTTTTGCTGGTCCCTCAAGAAAAGTTATATCCCTCCTCCTTTAGCTGCTAGAATCTAAAGAACTTTGAAAGTGCTGGCTGGCTTAGCTTGCCCGTAAATTCTTTTGGTGGTTGTGGCCGTGATTAGGACTAATAGGCCTCCTATATTCCCGGGGTTAGTGGGGGAAAAAGCGTCAGATGATAAAGAAATGGAAGAATTATGATAAAAAGATCCTGACTGTTCTCATGATTGACATTCATGGCTAGCATCCAGGCTCCTATTGTAACATCCAGGATCACACATTTGATTCAATATTAACATCATTCACTAGCTATATGCTGTCGGTAGAAACATCAGATTATCCTATCATAGTTTCCATAACACACTGAGTTTTAGTACTTCCAGGTAGGGCTCTATTTATGACCTGAAATTAATTTGAATTGCGTCATCCCTAAAGGTATATGAAAGCATATTGCGATATTTATAATTTTTCTTGTAGATGGATGAGCATGGGCGAGAACCCCGTAAGGTGGAGTTTTACCGGATGACTCATATTCACGATGATGGCACTTTTGTCAGAGATGAGTCGAGAGACTTTTATGTAATTATTTATTATAATTTATTTATGCAACGATTTTAATTTGATTTTGTTATTCAGTAAGATCTAACTAATTTTTTTTAAATTAATACAGGAAAAAGCTACAGCTCTTATTGCTGAGCGTGTCGACGGCTCTACAGCATCTACGCAGAGTAGTGGCATTGAGGCCGAGGTGTTTATGAAGCTGATGGGGCCGGAGCGCTACGGTCGAGTGAGGGGTTATGGAGTTGGAGTCACCCCCACTCAGATATCTGAGATGAGTAGACGTGCACATGATGCTTCAGATGCTGCAGATAGTGTTCACAAACTTCAGCAGGAGATAGAGGAGATGCGACAGAGCCGTATCGCAAATAGAGCAGCGATGGAGGAGATGCAACGGAGTCGTGCAAACGATAGAGCAGCGATGGAGGAGATGCAACGGAGCCGTGCCGACGATCGTGCAGCGATGGAATCTATGAGAGAGCACATTGAGCGGCTTACATCTATCGTACGGATGTTTGTTCCACATCAGGTAAATACATATATTATTAATTATATATTTTTATATTAAATCAATTATTTATCTAATATATTGTAATTGATAGTTGAGCAAATTAAATATTTTTAATTGTTCTTATAGGCTCCTGGAGCATCAAATCCTCGCGGACAGGGTGACAACCTTCCTCCTGCAGATCATTGACATCAGCTTTTTTTTTATTATATCTTTCATTTCATGTATTTTTAAATTTTGTTTGCAGACTGCTACATATAAACATTCCTACTTAGCTGTATGCTCTAATTGTATGCCTTGCCACTTCATATTGCATGACATAGGACTTATTAGTGGTTTTCTTATATATTGTGCCAATCAAAGATGTATGCTATTACTGTTGCAAGATGATCATGGGATGTTAGTTACCTTAATTTATAGAAATCTGGATGATGAAATTTCTGTGTTGTGTCCGAAATAAGTGAGGTCGGAGTCCTGAGGTACATGACATTTTTACTGGGTGCAAGAAAATAAAAAAAAAGGAAACGTGATGCAAGAAAGACAACTTTCTAGTGGGAAGCATGGGGGATTTTCAATTATGCACTGTAGAGTGGCATAAGAGGCTCTCAATGGCTTATCATGCCAGTAAAGTTACGTAGGATGAGAATGTAGTCGATTCCTCTAAGTTTGACAGTATGCCAGTAAAGTTAGGCACACATCGACTCAGGTTTTATTAATGGTAGTGGATGGAAATATAGAATACCAGGATAAGGGGATTGGACAACAGTTGGGTTTTTGACTGGCAGCAAATCCATCACATCTCTGAAGATAACTTGATGATATCTCACTGCAGATTAAACAACTTCTACATTCCATTCTGTTTAACATATGCATGTTTCTAGGTTAAAATAGTATTCAAAGTCCATTGTGTTATGAGGCAGAGCTCCAGTTTTGCTTATAGACATATTAAGGATTATTATAAGAGAGGATTATTATAAGAGATTGTAATTCATAATGTGTATTGATAGCTAATTCATAATGGGTATTGATAGCTGATTCATAATGGCTATTGATAGCTATTTATTGCATATATTTATTGCATAACAGCTACAGCTTGACGCGGCTTAAAACTGAGCCCTATTACCGATGCCGACGCTTTTTAAAGCGTCGGGAAAAAAAGTTGTCTCTCCGACATTAAGCCGAGCTGAAACGCTTTCTAAAGCGTCGAGAAAAAAAAAAAGTAATCGCGCCAAGCCGAGCTGAGCCATATTTCCGATGCTTTAAAAATTCTCCTTTTTTCCCGATGCTTCCACAAGCATCGGTTAAAAAAAAAAGCTGCACCGACTGAGCCATATTTTCGATTTATCGACGCTTCTTAAAGCGTCGGGAAAAATTGTCCCGACGCTTCCAAAAGCGTCGGTAAAATTTTTTTCCACATATGCTGTGCCGACGCTATTTCGATGCTTCAAGACGCGTCAGAATATGGCTTTCCGACGCTAAGAAAGCATCGGTAAATTACTTTTTTAGCGTCGTTATTCTCAAATCTCTACGTAGTGTGGCTACCATGGGCCATAAAAGCCTTCTCCATATTTCGCACCCATCTCTCAGCATCAATAGGGTTGCTAGAACCAGAGAAAGGAGTAGGAGCAAACTTCTTGAAATCTGCAAAGCTACGGCCAATCCCTATCCAGGGTTGAGGTGGAGTAGGCTGGGTCGATGGTGTGAAATGAGTAGTAGGTACAGTGGACTGAATTTATGGAGCAGGAGGGACAAATAAAGTCTGTGGCATAGTGGAAGCAGGCTGCATCTGCGGGACAATAGGGGTAGGCTGACTCTGCGGAACAGTGGGAGTAGGCTGAGTCTGCGGAGCAGGAATGGCAGACTGAGAGGATAAAGCCTGATGAATTTGTTGTTGCATGTCCCGCATCGACTGTGCCATACCCGATAGAACCTGAAGCATCTCGGTCTGGAGTCACTGATGATCAGTCCCAACAGGGTTGACAGGGGCAGCACCTCCAGTAGCATCCTGACCCCCTGGTTGACCAACATTTCCAACCTAGGAGCCCTCATCATTTTGTTGGCTCCTAGTGCGAGCTATTACTATCTCCTGATAAATTAGTTATTATAAAAATCATGATCAAACTTTTCATATCAGGCTCCCAAAACATAAGGTTTGAAATTCATATAAAGTGATAATTGTCTCAATGTCAACCTATTTGTTTGCCTAGGGTGTCATCATGTATGTGATCCTAAGGTCAATATCCTAGGCTCTGATACCACTAAAGCTGTCACGCCCCAGACCCAAATATTGGGCTAGGGTGACAACCCGCCGCGTACCGGGCACGCAAGGCGTCTTAAAAATCTTGATATACGATTCAAATGAGGCAATAAATATGAAAACTCACAATAATACAAATGATAGTTATAAGTTTTGGGTTTCAAACCCTACACCCAAGTCATGCTAATAAAGTTGAGCTACAACAAGCCCTACACACAAACATAATAGGATTACACCAATGCAATGGTTCTTTTTTATTTATTAGAAGCTCCATCAACTCCGAATATCCATCATCAACCCTGAGGCTCTGAAAACTTTGTGAAGGTTTAATGAGTTTACACTCAATAAGTAAGCCTATTATACAATCATATCATACTTGAATTATATTTAACATGCTATCAACATATGCATTTTGTCAACTTAACATAAATTGAACATTCGATAAGCATCAGGATATGCATTCTAGCAAACTCACTGTTTATGTAATTATAGATTTCCTATGTGTCCCACTGCCCTGCAATACCTCAATCAGAGCACATCCTCCAGATGTGTGGCCATATAAAATCAACAGAACACATTGTACGATGTGTGAGGCCATACCATAACAGAACACACTCTACGATGTATGTGGCCATATGAAAATCAACAGAACACATTGTAAGACATGTGGGGTCATACCATAACAGAACACACTCTACGGTGTGTGTGGCCATATCATAACAGAACATGTCTACAATGTGTGGGGCCATATCATAACAGAATACATCTCCAGTGTGTGTGGCCATATCATAACAGAACACAGCTACAATGTGTGGGGCCATAGTAAAGGAGAACCGTGGCGACCCATATAAATCTATTTAACATTTTCATCATAATTACATCATGCATCTGTATCTCACATTACTTCACAGTGGTTTGCACAGTACTAGAAAATGCATATAGTCACCTCAATATAAACATATCGTACAGGCAGTCACATTTCTGGCATATACATCAATAAATCATTTCTTACAATATTACCAATCACTATAATCATATAATTGTTCATTTGTAATCCACAGTTCCATGCTACATAGACAATTCAAATAATTTCTATCTTATTTATAAAAATGCATGCAAACTGTATATACTCAATTTATTAATTAAATAATTATTAAATTTGCATAATAGTCTTACTTACCTCCTACGCAAAATCCAAATGATGCACCAACTAATCAGATGTCTGGGCACCTACAGGATCAATGTACATAATTAATTCACTGAAATCTAATTAATAAAATAACCCTTAAGATCCTACCCAGACTAGTTCACGGGCCCAACTTTGGGCTCGAATATCTCCCACTATACATACCCAATTGGGGAAGTAAAAATACCTCAAGAAACTAAAATTAACCCAGATTCTAGCCATATAATTTTCTTGCTAATCTTGGCCTGTTACGGGACCCAAAAACTAGCCCCAAAACAGCTCGCAGCACGGCCCAATAGGCCCAGACCAGGCCGGCCCAGCCGGCCCATGGCCAAACCTCCATCCCCTGCTCCCCTGTTTCATCCGAAATAGGGGACACCATCCGGCCGGCGGCCAGGGCCGCCGCCGGCCTAATCCCGTCCGGCCCGGCCACCAAAGGCCGGGCCGGAGCCGGCCGCCGCCGCGGCCGGCCTCCATCCCTATTCATTCTCTCTCTATTTCTCTCCCTCTCTCTCTTTCTCACTTCTTGCTCCCGCGTGAAATTTACTGTGCCGGCATCGATTCCGGCCAAATTGGAGCTGATCCGGCCGCCGTTGGTCGGACCAGAGCCGGCCACCGCCGCGACCGACCTCCCCTCTCTCTCTCTCCTTAATTTTTTCTCTCTCCCTCTCTTTCTTTCTTTCTTTCTCCCGCGTTGTGCGCTCGGTGCCGGCAGCACGGTCGGCCACCAAGGCCGGCCGGACCTCCATCGGACGCACGTCCGGCGCCGGTGGAGGTCACCGGCCAACTCTCATGCCCTCTCTCTCTCTCTGGCTCTCTCTCTCTCTCTTCTTGGCTCTTTCTCTCCTAGGCTCTCTCTCTCTGGCTCTCTCTCTCTCTCTCTTCCCAGGCTCTTTCTCTCTCTCAGGCTCTCTCTCTCTCTCTTCCTCTCTCTCTATGGCAGGGGGACATACCTGAGAATGATGCGCGCCAAGATGAAGGAAGGAGTCCTCCTCCTTCACATTTTAATCATCTGTGCGACGCCTCGGTTCGGGAGTTCCCGAAGACTAAACGCTTCACCTGGAGCGAAGCGTCAGCCAGGGAAAACCAACAGGCTAGAACCTGGTTCATCTGAACCAAACCTGGTTCATCTAAACTGGGTTACTACACCCCGCTCCCTCATCGCCTTCTGAGTCTCCAGCACCTAGCTAGTCCACCTCCTCCACTGATAGGGCCCCAATAGAGCAGCGGCGAGCCACCGGGCAACCTCCCGCCGGGAGTCGCCTGGCCACCGAACGAGCCCCCATTCGGCACCCTCCGGCCGTCGCCAGCTCATCTTCCACCGTGAGGCAGTCCTCCGAGGGGACTACCTCGAGCATGACTACCCAAGAGATTATATATCTTAGGGCTAAGTACAGTCTCCCCACCAATCTCCGTCTGTATCGTCCTCTTCCCAAAGATAGGATAACTTCTTCCCATCCCGGTAGAGTGACCCTGTATGAAACTTATTTCAAGGCTGGCCTTCGCCTTCCCATTCATCCCTTCATATTTAACCTCTTAGATAGATATTCCTTAGCTTCGGCACAGTTGGTTCCGAATTCCATTCGGACCATCATTGGTTTCTTAGTGCTGTGTCATATCCACGGGATAGAAGCTAGGATCTCTCTCTTCCGATGCTTTTATACCCTTAGGAAACAATCGGGATGGTAGGCCCACAAGAACCCTCAGACTACATCTTCCAACATCCATCAAGGGATGGAAAGATAGGTTTTTCTTCGCTCAAGTTGAGGGGGTGAGAACAGTATGGGAGACTCCGAACACCGAGCCAACAAGGATCCAACCATACTCCCAAGGACCAAGAGGCGTTCGGGCAGTTGATAACTGCCGACGTCCCTCGATGCAACCAACTGCTGGCCGAGGAGAGCCTTCGGCTGACAGGCCTTATTTCGAGTGATGGTGAGCAGCCATGACTTTTCCCTTCACCATTTGCTCTCTTCCTTTTCCTCCTTTTTTTTAAACCAAGTCCTTTGACTTATGCAGATATGACACCATCAATCCAAGCAGTGAGGAAGGCCGCCGCCAAGGAAAGAAGAGCCCAGACGGATGGAGCCCCCGTCGAGAAGAGGGCCAAAATTAAGGTCAGCAAGAGAGACGAGGCCAGAGGGGCCTCAGGAAGAAATGAAGAGGCTAAGAAAGGAGGCAGCCCCAATCACCTTCACCAGCACCGTCCCGATCCCCCATCGATCTCACCAACACGCCTCCGAAGGAGCAGAGGGCCGGAATTCCACCATCACCGCCTGCCGCTCCCGAGGTGAAGCCAACCGCCCCAGCCACATGGCCGACTCCAGAGGCCGTTCCACCAACCCAAGAGGCTGCAATTGAAGAGCCCCCGCAGGCAACAGCACCAACCGAAGGGGTGCCATCGGCTTTTGAACCGATGCCAGCGGCTTCAGCACCCACCGGGACCGAGAAGGAAGATGATGCCGACGCGCCTTCCTTCC
Source organism: Calamus simplicifolius (assembly GCA_900491605.1). Taxonomy (NCBI): domain Eukaryota; kingdom Viridiplantae; phylum Streptophyta; class Magnoliopsida; order Arecales; family Arecaceae; genus Calamus; species Calamus simplicifolius. The sequence continues at coordinate 425,202 of UESW01004944.1, read as the reverse complement.
GATCAATTTTGAGTACCACGGCCGTTGGGCCGAGCAAACTATGGCTGAGGTCTGCGTACCTGAACTACAGAGGGTTTTTCAGAAACAAAGGACCTCTGTTTTCTTCCATGAAGCCTCCGTGGTTCACCTCTGGGTAAGTGTTCCTCCCCTCTATCAATAGTCTTCATTAAGAATTTTCCTTTACTTAACCCGAGTAATTTGCTTGTGCAGGTGATGAACTCCCTGGCTGCCATCAGAGGCATCCTATCCCAGGTCGAGGCCACCCTCGACCATTCGCACGAAGAGGCCAGCCAAGCCCAGGCTAGAGCAGTAAAAGGCCGAGAGAGCTCTGGAGGCAGCCCAAGCTAAATTGGTCTAATAGCATGAACAAAAAGAAGAGTGGCCTAATAGCTGTATAATTACTCCAAGAAATAATGTAATTTTGCGGTCGGTTGTCTATCAAAACATGCATGTACTAAGGAAGAATCTAACGGTGTGTTCACCCTTCCCTCAATACTATATTTTCAAAGGACATTTTCTAGCTCACATGAGCTGATGCCTAAGTATATCTTTCAGTAAATGATTAGAATTATCTATAGATATCATCATTCAAGAAGCTTCATAATAAAGTTGCAAAGAAAATTTGTTGGCATACCGTATCAAAATGCACAAGAAATGATTTACAGCGGACCAATATATGCTAAATAAAGGCAGCACGGTTGTCATTTTTTACAAATTGTCGAAATTTGTATATTTCTTCGGTGACTAACTGCCATAAAACGGATCGATTAGTGTGTGGTGGAAAACTTACCAGTTTGCAAGAGCTTGTGAGTTTGCATCCATAAATGGTTGCATTTGCTTAGAATGCTTTGCATTAATCTTGATCGAATTGATGATCAGAAATTAGCTTTATTATCAGTTCATGTCCAAGTTTCTTTTTTTTTTAAAAACAAAAAAACAAAAGCAATAAGCTGTTGTACAACAAGAGGATCGAAACCTTATCCTAAAATCCCTGACCTTTTTAGATATTGGTGAGAGTGAGAGACGAGAGGTGGTTTGCTCCTTAAAAAAGGCTATCATCCATTTTGTGATTCAAACTTGCCAACGGGGTGAACTATTGAAAAAGATGCGAATCAAACTTTTTTTTTTTTTTTGTCATTCTACTTACAACTACAACCAACAACACTCTATCTTTTTGTTCCTTTTCTTTCTATTCAGTTTTATTAACCCGAGACTTTTATTATTTATTATCTCTTTCTTTTTTTATATTTTGTTTATATTTCTACCTGTAATGATACCTATTTAATAATATGAGTGTTTTGCCTCACTTTCAGTCAAAAATATAAACACACCATATTATTAAAAGAGAGGCATATTTCTGTTAAAAATAATTGAAAAAATCAATAAATTATACCCAAAAGCATTTTTTTTTAAATCTGAATTGCAGAAAAGTTGCATAAAATTTTTTAAGCAGTGAGAGAAATAGGTTTTAGATCTGGTCAATGGCAATTATATAATGTTGCTGTTACAGTCCTGAGCCATCCACAAGCCACTGTCGAAGCGCAGGAAGCAGTAGAGATGGATGATACGAAAGGCCTGCGGTGGCCGCCACAATGCCGCAATAATGGTCATTAAAAAAAATCTTGAGCTAAGATATGCACGAGGACTCACGTGCATGCTTTTCATCACCAAAGAAAGTTTACTCATGACCTTGTTCCTCGAAACAGTACACACTAATTAAATATAATCCGATCCACGTAAGCATCTGGGAGATCACATTGATAAGAATAACTCAAAATATGAAACTCGTTCATCGTTTCAGCTGAACAGACCATGAACACGTGAGAATCTTTTCCTGACACCGAACTCCCCATTGCACCATCGGTTTCAAGCTTCAATACATAGGGCATCGGGCTGAGTGAGAGTGGGCCTCGTTTAAGTTCATTTGATAGTTATTAATTTTTATTTAAATTTTTAAGCCACATAGTTTCAATCTATTAATAAATTAATTAAACTAACAGATAAACTTTCAGCGTTAAAAATAGTATTAAAATTTATTCGAATGTATGAAAGTTGATGGACACAAGAAAAGAACTACTTATATGATAGTAGTGAAATTCCGCTACAACGTCAAGCCATTTTTTCAGCGCAGAAGTAGATTCTGATTAGCTTATGACGTGCAACAAGAATGTCGTATTATAATAAGAAAATATTGTAATACCTCATATTTAGTCTCATATTAAATTATCAAATCAATGTTAGTATAAAATTAATAAACTTTTTTGTACATATAGTGAGCATCTAAAAAAAAAAAAAAAAAGACATATATATTGAGAAAGAGTTTTTCACTGGAGATTCAAGTTTTATAAAGGAATCCTTTTTCCAAAAAAAAAAAAAAAAGGCCTACCTATAATATTATCACTCAAGGATAAATTCTTGGAGATAATACAAGAATCAAACGTAATATATCTAGTTACTAAGCAAAGGTGATATAACCATTCAATTCACAACTTACACTTAAAAAGCTTGCTTGTGATAATTTTATTGACACATAAAACGTACCTAATGCTAAAAAGTTTGCAAGTACCATTTAGATTTTGACCTAGTGTTCGGCACCCGGCCAGTTCATCAATAGTTCTCTAATCTAAAGGTTGTATTCATGCTAATATGCTATTTTTCTCAAAATCAATACAAACAGAAAATTAATTAATACTCTTCATCTGACCAACAATTTTACAAAGAGGATTAATGTCTGTTTTTGAATGGAATCACTCACCCAAATGTCAAAATCATAGACAACGTGTGCCATTCTCAGCCACCTATGCTGGTGGACAAGACTAGGTCAGGACGGCCCTGAATTGTTTGGAGTAGTGAAAATGACAAGATCACAGCTTCACAGATTTTGGAGCTTAATATCTTCAATCCAAATCAAGATGTCCAATCACAAGCTACCTAAAAATAAACAGGCCTTGTGACAAAATTTTCAAAATAAAAGGTGCAACCAATGCTTTTTTTACTGGAAGATGTTTTTCATGGTAATAATGCATGAAATAATGCAAATCAAAATGCCTGGCAGAAAAGTGAAAACGGATTGAAACCAGCACTTGATTAAGAAACTTTCTCAAGCACAACAAAACAAAAAACAAACTGAAGTTTGGTGCTGTCAGTATCAAATACAACTCCAAGCTGATAATTAAGAATCATGACAATTTCACAATTTCAACATGTTTAGGATGATTGAAGAATCAACTTAAGCAAGAGAAACTAACCAAATAAATCCATCCATATATTCTCTCATCAATCTTAGATAGTAATCAATTTCAAAAAGCAAATGATTTGAAATAATATGAAGAAGACATTTTAAAGATTATAGTTAGTTAGAGGGTAACCTTTGAACATCAGTGCGCATGCATGCATGGCGAAAACCCTCACGGCTTAAGAATAAAATGCAGGTAAACAAAAAGATGAAACTGTACTGCATAAAGCTGCAAAAGAGTAATAAAATAGACAAGATATGAGGCTCCCCCAAATAAAGTGAAAAATTCAATGATGGAAGAAAGAATATGCGGAGACAAGAAAATCTATCAAATGTATCTTAGAATATGTTGCTGCTAAATCACTTTTGAGGAGCGTCAGATGACATAAATGCTTCGTAGGCCTTCAGAGGAATGACAGGGACCATTTTCTTCAGCCGAAAACCTACAAAAAAAGTTTCGGACCGATGGTTCCGACGGGAACCCTTCGACGCTCAAGTCAGCGATCTGGAGAACATGGATCTTTTTTATGAAAGAGTAGAGATTGAGTCCCCTCCTCATTGTGAGTTGGGATCTTTATATACCTATTTTGGAGTCCCTCTTATCCTTCGAGGATAATCCTCGGATCATGCCTTCCGCCAAGATCGGCTCCGTTAATGGTAGGTGGACGAATAGCCGCTAAACGCGCGCCCTGAATATCGACAACTGTCCATAATATTTTGGTAACCACCCGTGATCTTGGCAAAAGAGAAACGGGTTGATGGGCCACATGGAAGTCCTGCGTGAACAGCGGGTGATAAAGTTAGTCACATGGGCCCCAAGGTGCAGCCATTGAGGCAGAAGATGACGTTTGAAGTTGAAGCCAGCTATCCCTCGTACACTGTTCACATGCATGACACTGTTCACGGCCGAGGGAAATAGGCCGAGGGGCTGAGGCCGAAGGCCGTAGGGGAAAAAGCCGAGGCCAAGCCAAAGCTGTTCGTGGCCAAAGGAAAAAGCCGAGGCCGAAGCTATTCATGGCCGAAGGAAAAAGCCGAGGCCGATGGGGCTAACGTGGCAGCCATAAATGCCTTAATACACGAGAGAATAAGGCAATAAATGCCTTGGAGCAAGTGTTGGGAATTATATCATAAAGCCAATCATTTGATGATTGTGCTAATATAAATTATATATAAATTGATATATTAATAAAAGTTATTTGGCATTTTATTCATTACAAGAACATCTTCTTAAAACTCCTAATGGTAATGAAGCCCTCAGGATCTTCACGATAAAGAAGGATTTATCTTTGAAGGTCCTTAAAAGAGTTTGCGACCAAATGACATACTATGACAGGGCCATAGTACTATCAATTATAGGACGTTGTATATCATATTTGTTGGTTATCCTCTTAACCAAGGAGTGTAGAGACACTGGTATGACACATAGGTGAAAGTGTAGGAGTACATTTCACCAAACGTGACTCATTTTCGGATACTTTACTGTCAAGAGTTAATCCGAGAAGATATAGGTATAAGTATCCTTCAAACCTGAAGATCACAACCAGTGGCTTACAAGCAACTCATTGTACTTAGGTGCCGGACCACCTGGATTTCTAATCCAGCTATGAAAGGTTACTGGGTACAGTCAAGTACTTATGGTAGTCAATTGTGAATCAAGATGGAATTTGACCTATCCCGTTAAAAAGAGAAATGCTTGTGTTTCAATTTAGCAAGACCTTGGCCAAGGCACTTCATGTGAAAGTCACATGATCACTAAAATTGAAATCACTTTATGGATTTGCTATTTAGAGTTGACAGGCTCTTAAGCCATCCTTAGCATTTGTGGTCAAGAGGATGAATTATACAGTAACTGTTTCTTAGGGTTCTTGGAGTTTGCTCGGCAACTCTTCGACCTATCCGGCGTCGGGTTTCATTACTAGATGGGCACATCGATTAGTATAGAAAGTTGTTTCTATACTACCGGCTTAGGTTCGAACCTAGAGAGTCACACGCATAGAAGTTTGCTAGGATGATCTATTTGCTGATCAACGATTGAGAATCGTATATGATTTAATCAATCAATTTGGTTGATTGAATTATCTCAATTGGGTTAAGTACAAGTGAATAATATTCAATTTGGTTTAAGTCTATTAGAAGGACTAGTCAATTTCAAATATTGATTTGAAATTAGACTTGATTTGGATTTAAATAGATTCAGAACTAGCCAAATTTGATTTGGGCTAGGACCATGATCTATGTGGGTTCAGTCCAATAAATTTAGATCAGATTAAACCATCACCTCAACCCAAACCTCTCGCATAAGGATCTCACATGATGAGATGGCTGAAATCTCATCTCATGAGAGATTAAATTCTCATATAGAATTTAATGCATGATATCATTCTTCTCTCGTTGGAATTCTAAGTGTTAGAATTCATGTACCTCTCGGAATTAGCCAAACATTGCGACTCTTTGGTTTTCACCGAACGTCGGAATTAACCAAGCGCCGCGTCTCTTTGATTTTCATCGAACGTTGGAATTAACCAAACGCCACGCCTCTTTGGTTCGGCATCTCTTTGCTATTTTACCGAACGGCGGAATTCTAAATGTTAGAATTCAATGGGCTGGCTAAAATGAGACTATAAATAGAGGACATCCCTCACCAGATTACATAGAACAACAACACACGATATATCGTGGATTGAAATTCTAAAAGGTTAAGAATAGAAAATCCTGGTGATTCTGATGTTAGCGGAAGCGTGGTGGATCTTGGAGGAAGATTCAAGTGGGAGGATTCAAGATCAGCAAAGTTATTTTTTCACGAGCTAGCACTCCTAGAAATCCGATCATTCGAGGCTTCACGTAGACGATACTAGAGGCCAGATGATTGAAAGGCTGCAGAGCATAAAAGGATTTACCAACTGCCCTTAAGGTAAGTAATATGATCCCTAGATCTTAAGGCATGCTTCAAGACAAGAAGTATGACTTCTTACCTTGAGGATCAAGATATGATCTTGATGATTTTATTTATATGCATATTTTAGATCAAGCGATCCTATATATAAGGCAAAAATATGATCTTGATGCATATTAGATAGATTAAAATGTAATCTTTTAGTTTCCACATTGATAATAGTTATCAAATTTTAAAATATGCATGCCTCGGAGTTTATTTCTCCCTACAAATGGTATCAGAGCCATGGTTTCATCATTGGTCTAATTTATTGCATGTAAGATTAATGTTCTTATTAATTGTGTAATTATGGCTAAAACTGATCACAAGGTCATATGGTCACAGATGGATTAAAAATCTAAATTACCCATTCAATGAGGTATTCTGTGACATATTGCGTGTGATTGTTTTATCATCGATGCTTAGTCAAAAGATAATTTAAATTGATCTTTGGCTTCAAAACACAGATTACACACACTCTCAAAATATATTTATATTTGATACATATTGATGTTGTATAAAAGCATTATATTTGCATGTTTAGTATAAAAACATAGATATGAGATATGATGGCTTGTAATCTATGTTATGAAACATACAAATATTTATGAGAGTTTTATTTGAATGTCAAATATTAATTCATAATCTTTTTAGATATGATCTAAATATAGGAATTATGAGTAGTAACATAATGCAAGTGATGCTTGATTGAAATATATGATATGTAAACATGAAATATATTTAATCTTTTGGGTTAGCTAAATCGGGTCTATAAAGATTTAGACCCTAAGGTTTAAATCAACTGGACTAAAAGAGTATTTGATCAAATCTAAATTAATTAGATTAGGTTAAGAATGCTCTAAATCAAACAATAGTTGTAGTTGATCATGTCCTTCTCTTTGATTAAACCAAATGGAAGTAGATTAGGCTCCGTGGTTGAGCATGAATCTCTTAGATGGTCAAATCAAAATTGGTTAAGCATATGATGTCAAGGTGAGTTGGCAAGTTGCTCTAGGATCAATAATCGAATGGTTTTTAATTGGGAGCTACTCGTATTGATGCTTCTTTAACGAGTTAAGGACATATCCCTTCCATCGATCTCACTTACCTGGTCAATATGGTGAACCATTTATGATTCTGATCATTTACCTGATTCGGGTTGACCCATGCCTGTAAGGAAATCAGTCTGATTGATTTAGGTGCCACTTAACCTGACTTAATCTTGTTTTATTCTACCGATTTCATAGGTTCAGTAGGAGAACTTGATTAGTCAATTTATCTTCAGATTATTAAATCCTCTAAAATTATTAGGTCCTTAAAATGAAATAGTTATATGATAACTAGATCATAGCCTCCCATTAAGGTGGGTGATAATGAGTTCGATGTCTTGATAATCATTGGAGGCACTCCATGCCTGGTGCTTGTCAACCATTGGAATTATCAATCATTATATGATCAGTCAGCATAACTATTAAATAGACAGTCAGGTGGGCCGAGCTTCACTCAGGCTTGGTTATCTATTGATAGGTTACACTGATTATATCATTTAATGGTTGGACCTAACCAGAACTTTTAGTAGAGGCAATCCATGCCTGCTGAAGAGGAACATGGGGCAAAATTGAATACTAAGAATTGTTTGGGGAAACAATTGGTTTTGAACCTACTCTTAGATGCATATGGGTTGGCCAAGCTTCACTTGGGCCTGTATGTAGTCTATGTATATCTTAGTACCCACTAAAGAATTAAAAATAATTTTCAAATTGGGGTGTAGAGGCTATCAATTTGAACAAAATAGTGGAAGAATCTTTAGACTAAAGTCCAAGTCTTTAGACTGAATCAATTTATATACTACTAAACTTTAGTTTTTCCTTATGCAGAAAATGACCACTAATTTATCATTAAGGTCCCTATTGGATAGTGATAAGTTGAATGGTTCAAATTTTAATAGCTGGTTCAGAAAACTTAAGATTGTCCTTGAGCATGAGAGGATTCTATATATTCTGAATAATCCTGCACCAAAGATACCCGATGCAAACATCCAAAGTTCTGACAAAGACACTTATCAAAAGTTGCTCAATGATAGAACTAGCGTACGTTGCATCATGCTAGCAGCAATGAACGATGAATTCGGTCGCCGGTTCGAGAATGCTCAGCCAGAAGAAATCATTCAAGCGTTGAATGAATCTTTCGGCACACCCGACGACGTTGAAAGGCATAAGACTAGTTGTGCTATTTTTAATGCTCGAATGAGGGATGGATCTCCTGTCACTGATCATATATTGTATATGATCGAGAAGATAGAACTCCTAAGCAAGCTCGGCTTTCCCTTACATGAGCAGTTGGGAAAAGATGCGATCCTGAATTCCTTGCCTCCATCCTTCCGACCTTTCCTTACTCATTTTCGAATGACAAAGCCTGTAGTCAACTACCACGGTTTGTTGGGGTTGTTATAGAACTTTGAGAAGGATAACCATCTCTCTAAGGGTTTGGTTAATGTGGTTGAAGGATCTAAGGTAGGGCGTCAACCCTTTGGGAAAGGGAAGAAGAAAAAGAATAAGAAAAAGGTGCAACATGCTAGGACATCTATAAGTGGTCAGATGCAGAAAAAGAAAGTTGATAAAAGTCAAACTGAATGCTTTCATTGCGAGATGCAAGGGCACTGGAAGAGGAACTGTCCTCTTTACATTGCCACACTTGATCAAAATAGGCCAAAGAAGAAAAAGGGGCAAGATGTTGCTCAGCAAGGTATTTATATGATAACACATTGTAATTTTTCTTTATATGATAATCAGACTTGGGTATTGGATACCGGGAGTCCTTTTAACATTAGCAATTCATTGCAGGGACTACAGGTCACTAGAAGATTTGAGGACAATGAAAGATTCCTTAATGTCGGTGATGGAAGATTAGTTCCAGTTCTGGCATTAGGAGTTCTTGAAATAGTTTTCAATAAAAATGTCATTATACTAAATGATTGTCATTTTTGCCCAACGTTCTTGTTGAACGTAATTTCTGTAGGCATTCTGGCCAAAAGTAATTATGAAATTTTAATAAAGGATATTACTTTGAATATCATTATGAATAGAGTCACTGTAATGACTGGGCATTTATCTAATGGTATTTATATATTATCATAGCTTGTAAATGTAGTGTACAAATCAAGTAAGCGCCCTAGAATAACTGATGTCACAGACATTTATCTTTGGCACCATCGGCTGGGTCATATCAACAAGAATAGATTAAACAGGTTAACTCAGGAGGGCATCCTTCGAATTGATGATTGTGAATCGTTAACTACCTGTGAATCATGTCTTCTTGGTAAAATGACCAAGTCATCTTTTACTGAAAAAGGTGAAAGAGCCAAAGAGCTATTGAGTCTAGTACATACTGATGTATGTGGGCCAATGAGCACTTGTGCCAAAGGTGGATATTACTACTTCATTACTTTTATAGATGACCTTTCTAAGTTCGGTTATGTCTATCTTATATGACATAAATCTGAATCGTTTGAAATGTTCAAACTATATCATAAAGAAGTAGAAAAATAAACAAGAAAATGTATTAAGATCCTTCGATCAGATCGAGAAGGCGAATACCTTTCCAATGACTTTGTGACATATTTAAGGGAGAATGGGATTCTCTCCCAATAGACTCCTCCTGGAACACCGCAGCATAACGGTGTGTCCGAAAGAAGGAATCGAACCCTGTTAGATATGGTTCGGTCCATGATGGGTTTTACAAGCTTGCCAATATCATTTTGGGGATACGCATTAGAATCAGCTTGTCATATTCTTAATAAGGTTCCAAGTAAGTCTGTTTCTAAAACTCCACAGTATGGACATAAATCGGTTATCACCTATCTGAGAGTCCAAGTGTCTGGCTTATGTGAAACATACAAAATCAGACAAACTTGAACCCAAATCTGACAAATATTTTTTCATCGGCTATCCGAAAGAAAACGAAGGATATTACTTCTACAATACTAAAGAATAAAAGTTGTTCATTAGTAATAGAGCAGTTTTTCTTGAAAAGGAGTTCCTTAGTGAAGAAACAAATAGCTCTAATATTGAACTTGATGAAGTTCATCAAGTAGAAGGAACAACACAAACCAGTGAACCCTTAGAATCTGAGTTGATTAGATCAAACTTAAAACCCATTTTAGATGCACCATTAAGACGATCTGGTAGAGTACCACATCAACCGAACAGATACTTAGGTTTCTTGGTCCAGAACGATGATCCTGTTGAACTCGATGAGAACAACGAGGATTCGATCACCTATATGGATGCTATGCAAAGGACTGACTCTAATAAATGGCTTGATGCCATGAAATCCGAACTTGATTCCATGAAGGACAATAATGTATGGACATTAGTTGACCCACCCAAAGGGATAAAACTCATAGGATGTAAGTGGGTTTTCAAGAGGAAAAGAGGCGCAGACGGAAAGGTTGAGACTTATAAAGCATGTCTGGTTGCTAAGGGGTATCGTCAACGTTATGGTATTGACTATGATGAAACGTTTTCTTCTGTGGTAATGCTGAAATCCATTCGGATTATGCTAGCTATAGCAGCACACTTTGATTATGAAATTTGGCAGATGGATGTTAAAACCACTTTTCTAAATGGTGATTTAGAAGAACAGGTGTATATGATACAGCCTGAAGGTTTTATATCTGAAGACGAGTCTAAAGTGTGTAGGCTACAGAAGTCTATTTATGAACTTAAGCAAGCATCTAGGAGTTGGAACATACGATTTGATAAAGTGGTCAAATCTTATGGCTTTATTAAGAATAAAGAAGAACATTGCATTTATAAATGGGCTAACGATTCCGTTATTGTATTTCTTGTATTATATGTGGATGATATTCTCTTAATCGGGAATGATATCCCTGCATTACACGGAATAAAGACATGGTTATCATCACAATTCTCCATGAAAGATCTGGGAGAAGCATCATACATCCTAGGGATGAAGATCTATAGAGATAGATCTAAGAGGATGCTTGGTTTATCCCAATCTTCGTATATTGACATCATGCTAAAGAGGTTTAGCATGGAGAATTCCAAGAAAGACAATCTTCTGATAGGCCATGGAATTCATCTTTCTAAGAAGGATTGTCCGACAAAACCTAATGAAAGAGAACGTATGAGTCGAATTCTATATGCTTCGGCAGTGGGATTGATTATGTACACCATGACATGTACAAGACCAGATGTGGCATACTCACTAGGAGTAGTGAGTAGATACCAATCTGATCCAAGAGAAAAACACTGGCAAGTTGTTAAGACAATCCTTAAGTATTTGAGAAATACTAAGGACCAGTGGTTACTCTATGGAGAGTCTGATTTGAAACTTGTTGGATATACTGATTCTAGTTTTTAATCAGATCATGATGATAGCAAAAGTGTATCAGGTTTTGTGTTTATCCTGAATGGTCAAGTTGTTTGCTGGAAAAGTTCCAAGCAACATACAGTGGCAGATTCAGTTTGCGAGGCAGAGTACATCGCTGCATCAGATGCTGCAAAAGAAGCTGTGTGGCTGCGAAAGTTTCTCTCTGAGCTTAGAGTGGCACCTTCCATAGATGGACCAGTCATGTTGTACAGTGACAGCATTGGTACCATAGCTCAAGCAAAGGAACCACGATCACATTAGCGTACCAAGCACATACTGCGACGGTTTCATCTTATACGAGAGATTGAGACCGAGGTGACATAAATCTTCAGAAGATTGATGGAAAGGAAAACCTAGGTGACCCTTTTACTAAAGCACTCAGCATCAAGGAGTTTGATGACTATAAATTGAAGATGGGTATTAGATACTGTAATGAGTGGCTTTAGGCTAAGTGGGAGTATGTTGGGAATTGTATCCTAAAGCCAATCATTTGATGATTGTGCTAATGTAAATTATATATAAATTGATATATTAATAAAAGTTATTTGGCAGTTTATTCATTACAAGAACATCTTCTTAAAACTCCTAATGGTAATGAAGCCCTCAGGATCTTCCTTCATGATAAAGGAGGATTTATCTTTGAAGGTCCTTAAAAGAGTTCGCGACCAAATGACATACTATGATAGGGCCATAGTACTATCAATTATAGGACGTTGTATATCATATTTGTTGGTTATCCTCTTAACCAAGGAGTGTAGAGACACTGGTATGACATACAGGTAAAAGTGTAGGAGTACATTTCACCGAACGTGACTCATTTCCGGATACTCTACTGTCAAGAGTTAATCCGAGAAGATATAGGTATAAGTATCCTTCAGACCTGAAGATCACAATCAGTGGCTTACAAGCAACTCATTGTACTTAGGTGCCGGACCACCTAAATTTCTAATCCAGCTACGAAAGGTTACTGGGTGCAGTCAAGTACTTGTGGTAGTCAGTTGTGGATCAAGATGGAATTTGACCTATCCCGTTAAAAGGAGAAATGCTTGTGTTTAAATTTAGCAAGACCTTGGCCAAGGCACTTCATGTGAAAGTCACATGATCACTAAAATTGAAATCACTTTATGGATTTGCTATTTAGAGTTGACAGGCTCTTAAGCCATCCTTAGCATTTGTGGTCAAGAGGATGAATTATACGGCAACTGTTTCTTAGGGTTCTTGGAGTTTGCTCGGCAACTCTTCGACCTATCCGGATGTTGGGTTCCATTGCTAGATGGGCACATTGATTAGTATATAAAGTTGTTTCTATACTACCGGCTTAGGTTCGAACCTAGAGAGTCACACTCATAGAAGTTTCCTAGGATGATCTATTTGCTCATCAACGATTGAGAATCATATATGATTTAATTAATCAATTTGATTGATTGAATTATCTCAATTAGGTTAAGTACAAGTGAATAAGATTCAATTTGGTTTAAGTCTATTAGAAGGACTAGTCAATTTCAAATATTGATTTGAAATTAGACTTGATTTGGATTTAAATAGATTCAGGACTTGCCAAATTTGATTTGGGCTAGGACCATGATCTATGTGGGTTCAGTCCAATAAATTTATATCAGATTAAACCATCACCTGTACCCAAACCTCTCGCATAAGGATCTCACATGATAAGATGGCTGAAATCTCATCTCATGAGAGATTAAATTCTCATATAGAATTTAATGCCTGACATTAATCTTCTCCCGTTGGAATTAAGTGTTAGAATTCATGTACCTCTCGGAATTAGCCAAACATTACGACTCTTTAGTTTTCACCGAACGTTGGAATTAACTTAGTGCCGCATTTCTTTGGTTTTCACCGAACGTCGGAATTAACCAAACACCATGCCTCTTTGGTTCGGTGTCTCTTTGCTTTTTTACCAAACGATGAAATTCTAAATGTTAGAATTCAATGGGCTGGCTAAAATGAGACTATAAATAGAGGACATCCCTCATCAGATTACATAGAACAACAACACACGATATGTCGTGGATTGAAATTCTAAAAGGTTAGAATAGAAAATCCTGGTGATTTTGGTGTTAGTGGAAGCATGGTGGATCTTGGAGGAAGATTCAAGTGGGAGGATTCAAGATTAGCAAAGTTATTTTTTTGTGAGCTAGCACTTTCGAAAATCCAATCATTCGAGGCTTCGCGTGGATGATACTAGAGGCCGGACGATTGAACGGCTGCAGAGCATAAAAAGATTTACCAACTGCCCTTATGGTAAGTGATATGATCCCTAGATTTTAAGGCATGCTTCAAGACAAGAAGTATGACTTATTACCTTGAGGATCAAGATATGATCTTGATGATTTTATTTATATGCATATTTTAGATCAAGCGATCCTATATATAAGGCAAATATATGATCTTGATGCATATTAGATAGATTAATATGTAATTTTTTAGTTTCCGCATTGATAATAGTTATCAAATTTTAAAATATGCATGCCTTGGAGTTTATTTCTCCTTACAGCAAGTGGATGTTGGTGGCCTTTGAGGCCATAAATGCTTTAATACGGGTGAGAATAAGGCAATAAATGCCTTAGAGCAAGTGGATGTACGTCGGCTGAGGCCGAGGCTGACGCCGAGGTTGACATCGAGGCCGAAGGAAAAAGCCAAGGCTGAAGCTGTTCATGGCCGAAGGAAAGAACCGAGGCCGTAGCTGTTCATGGCCAAAGGAAAAAGACGAGGCCGAAGTTGTTCATGGCCAAAGGAAAAAGCCCAGTTCGAGGGGGCTAACGTGGCAGCCATAAATGCCTTTATACACGAGAGAGAATTAAAGCAATAAATTCCTTGGAGCAAGTGGATGCACATGACCTTTGAGGCCATAAATGCTTTGGTGCGAGAGATGTCGACGTCGGAGCCAAGGTCGGAGTCGGAGCCGGAGCCAAGGCCAAAGCCGGAGCCGAGGCCGAGGCTGAAGCCGAGTCCGGAGCCGGAGCCGAGGCCGAGGCCAAAGCCGAAGCCAAGGCCGAGGCCGAAGCCGAGGCCGAGGCCGAGGCCGAAGTTGAGGACCAAGGCCGAGGCCGAAACCGATGCCGAGGCTGAGGCCGAGGCCGAAGCTGAAGCCGAGACCGACTCAGATGAGGCCGAGACGGGACGAGGCCGACTTGGAGTGCCGAGGCGAGATGTCCATGGCCGAGTTGAAGGTGGAGGCGAGACCTCCATGACACTCCATTCCATTAAATGCTCTCCAAGTCATTGACTCGACCACCTGACATTAATGACGGAAGGTGGTCCTTGAGAGAACCCACACACGTAACGTGGCCATTTTTTCCTTTTGTTCTCTTTCATTATGGCGAGACACTTGTTGCAGCCGGGAGCAATGTATGGATGGAATTAAATGCCCATTACGTCCTTCAAAAAAAGCCGAGTAGACCAATGAGGCCATCCAAAAATTAAGCTGCTCAGGAAGGCTGCCAAGGATGGCTGCCTAGAAAATCGTCTGAAAATTGCTATCTTGAGAGGATGCCATCCAAAAATTAGTCTTTATTGCCCATGGGGTCAACTGGCACCAACAAATAACCCCCACACTCATGAGCTTGTGTGCCCCGCTTTAGCTAAGCGAAAGGAGTGTAGGACTTTTTACCTTCGCATCTGCCCTTTCCTATCAACTTCAACTATTATTCCTTCCAGATGGAAAAACCCCTTTCCTTTTGCGCTGCCTTGTGTAGACGTCTTCATACTCTTTGGAGCCATGCTTTTTGCTTGTTCAAAAAACTTTAAGCAAAGTTTGAAGGTAATTTGGTTACCCTTGACTGGCAGCCAGTAATCCTCTCCCTATTCAGAGCCCGGAAGTGGATGCCCGTCAACTAAGTTAGGGAGTCAGTTTCTCCTAACTATGAGTTGACTTTGGGTCTTCTACCTTTGTCATAAAATTTTAAAGTGGGTGCCCGTCAACTGTGAGCTGGGGAGTTGGCCTCTCCCAGCTATGAGTTGTCTTAGGGCTTCTTGATGGCTGAAAGTGACCAGTAATATGTTGCAAGTATATAATTTAGATAAAGGTCTTATTTGATTGCCCATTGGCCTTTGAGGCAGAGTTAGAGCCACTGTGAAGCTGTTGAGGCTGTGATAAAGCTGCTGAAGTTGTAATGAGGCCACGAAGGCAGATGAATGGAGCCGTTGTGACTGCAATAAAATCGCCTCGAGGGTTTCATGGCCGACCCGAGTGATGACCCGAGAGTTGCTGAAGTCATTGGGTTCCTTCTAACCCCGAAGGGTAACCTGAGAGTTAGAGAGTTGTCAGGTGCCTTTTCCTCTATGCCGACGATCTTTGTCGCCAACGCTGGAGTTAGTTTTCGGTCTTTGGTGCTGAGCTGACCTCGGGCTTGAGTGTCGATGGTACATCAGGCTTGAGTGTCGATTGTACATCGAGCTTTAGTGCCGAGCTGGAGTCGGGCTTTAGTGCCGATGGTACATCAGGCTTTGAGTGCCAAGCTAGAGTCGAGCTTTAGTGCCGATGGTACATCGAGCTTTGAGTGCCGAGCTGGAGTCGGGCTTTAGTGCTGATGGTACATCAAGCTTTGAGTGCTGAGCTAGAGTCGGGCTTTAATGCTGATGGTACATCGGGCTTTGAGTGCCGAGCTGGAGTCGAGCTTCAGGTGCCGACACGGAGTTGGGCTTTTGAGTGCCGAGCTGGAGTCGAGCTTCAGGTGCCAACATGGAGTCGGGCTTCAGGTGCCAACGCGGAGTCGGGCTTCAGGTGCCAACACGGAGTCAAGCTTCAGGTACCGATGGTACATTGGGCTTTGAGTGTCGAGCTAGAGTTGGGCTTCAGGTGCCGACGCGGGGTCATGCTTTTGAGTGCCGAGCTAGAGTCGGGCTTTTGAGTGCCGAGCTGGAGTCGGGCTTTAAGTGCCAAGCTAGAGTCGGGCTTTAGTGCCGATGGTACATCGGGCTTTGAGCGCCGAGCTGGAGTTGAGCTTTAGTGCCGATGCAGAGTCGGGCTTCAGGTGCCGACGCGGAATCGGTCTTGAATGTTGATGCAGAGTCGGTCTTCCCTGCATGACATTTTCAAGTATCAATGAAAGAAATATTGTTAAGTATGGTGTACTTAGCTCTTGTAGCACCCTTGTTTCCCTCTGCTAATTTGGGTACTTTAGTCCGCTGGTGGCCTACCCCCTAGGGAATCAAGTTAGTTAGAGTGGAGGTGTCGTTGCCCTTACTTAGGCCTTCCCTCGCATTGGAGGCCGGGATGAGATGTCTGTGGTCGGAAAGAAGCTAGAAACCGGGACAAAGCTGGAGGCCGTTGAGGGAAGCCACGATAGTTGGCGGTCGTTGAAGACGAGCGGCTAGGAGAGTCCATCAAGGACATTGCTGAGAGTTGATATCAGCGGAGTAAAAAGGCCGACGAAGTTGTTGGGAGGGCCCTTTGCCTAGCTTCATCAGCCTTGGACGCTACGTTCTCTGCATCCATGCACACCTCCCGTACGCATGGTCATTTACTCACATGGTAGACTCTCTAAAGTGATGTGAATTAGAGTGAAGGAGGGAGAGAGAAAGGGCGTGAGGGAGAGAGGAAAGATGGTGAGCTTGGTGCTCGAACTGGGTTTGCGGCAGAGGCATCGAGGCTGCCCGAAGCTGAAAGCAAGAGTTGGCAGAGGGTAGCCAGGAGGCCGGGAGCAGAGACGAGAGGCAGGAGTCTGTACGGAGGGGGCGTCGAGAGGCCGGGAGCCTCCTCGCGCGAAAGACGAAGCCTTGGAGCTTCCAAGAGGAGCTTGGGAGCAGCTGCGAGGTCTATGTGCCGGGGCTTAGGCGTCTGCAGGAGACGAGAATGGCAGCCTCGGGAACTCGCTGGAGTTGGCAACTGGAGCCGAGGGGGAGCCCGGGAGGCAGCTGAGCTCGGGCATAGGGGACAGGTGGCTGTTCGGGTGATAAAAAGAAGATATACGGGACTAATAGATTTTGAAAGTAGGGACTTCCTCAACGATGGTTAGAAAGTTGAGAAGGAAAATAAAATTGCTAAGGATAATTTTAGGAGAAGGCAAAAAATAAAAGGATAAACTTGCACTTCATTATATCGAATGATGTCAGTTACAGAGGTTTAAATAGAGATGAAAGAAACATCGTGTAGCAAGAAATTAGAGGCACGTTACCCACTATCTAATAACGTGCGAAACTAATTAGCCCACGTACAGATAAACTTAAAAGATAAAACCCATGAACAGATAAACATGGGACACGTATAGTGACTTGGTCTAAGTAGGAGAACGTGGGACTCTGCGTTATCCAACTGCAAAATAGGAGAACGTGGGATACTCAATTCTGCATTATCTCAACACTCTCCCTTAATGCAGATACTCCCAATTTTTCTCTTAAATATAAAAAGCTTTTCAATGGCAATGCTTTTGTGAAGATATCTGCTAATTATTCTTTGGTGTTGCAAAATTGCAGTTTAATACTTCCATTAGTCACTAGTTCACGAACAAAATGATGCCGAAGTTCAATGTGCTTTGTCCGCTGATGAAACACTGGATTCTTTGTCATTGCAATTATGGATTGATTGTCACAGTTGATAGTAGTTGGGCCCTTTTGTGATAGTTTTAAATCCTTCAATACTCTATGCAACCAGATAGCATGACAAGCTGCAGCAGTAACAGCTATGTACTCAGCTTCAGATGATGATAGTGCTATAGTACTTTGTTTCTTTGAACTCCAAGATATTGCTCCAGATCCAAGGGTGAAGATATAACCAGAAGTGCTTTTTCGATCATCAACTGAACCTGCCCAATCACTATCAGAAAAACCATACAAAGATAAATTATTAGCATTAGTGTATGAAATATCATAGGTAATAGTTCCTTTTAAGTATCTCAACACTCTTTTCGCTGCCACAAGATGAATTTTGCTTGGACTTTGCATGAACCTTGATAGAAAACTTGTTGCATACATAATGTCTGGACGAGTATTTGTGAGATATAGCAAACTTTCAATTAGACTCTTGTACATATGTGCATCAATCTGTTCTTCTCCATCATTTTGGCTAAATTTCTCACAAGTGTTCATTGGAGTCTTTATTGGCTTGCAATCAGACATTGCAAATTTCTGAAGACGATCTTTCACATACTTCTCTTGAGAGACAAAAATTTCATCACCAAATTGTTTTACTTCCAAACCAAGAAAGTAATTCATCAAGCCAAGATCTGACATCTCAAAATTTTTAATCATACTATTTTTAAATTCTGCAATCAGTTCATCACTACTGCCAGTATATACCAAGTCATCAACATATAAACAAACCATAAGAATATTTGTACCTTTTGACTTGACATATAAGGTGGGCTCGCTTTTGCTCCTTTGAAAGCCATTCTGTACAAAGTGCTGATCAATCCTTTCATACCATGCTCTAGGTGCCTGCTTAAGTCCATAAAGTGCCTTCCGTAATCGATACACCTTCTTTTCTTCATTAACAACTTCATAGCCCTGTGGTTGCTGCACATATACTTCTTCATCCAAAAAACCATTCAAAAAGGCTGATTTGACATCAAGTTGAAAAACATTCCATTGATAATGAGCAGCTATAGATAAAACTATTCTAATTGTATCAAATCTAGCTACTAGAGCATATGTTTCTGCAAAATCAATACCTTCTCGCTGCATATAGCCCTTTGCAACAATCCTTGCTTAAAATTTTTGGATTGATCCATCTGCTTTGTATTTGATTTTGTATATCCATTTTAAACTAATAGCTTCATGGTTAGGTGGTAGATCCATGAGCTCCCAGGTACCATTTTTTATTAATGCTGAAATTTCATCATCCATAGCTTTGCTCCATTCTTTATGCTTTATTGCTTCTTCAAAACAGCTTGGTTCATCAACAGAAGTAAACTGACATCTTTCATATATATCAATCAAGGATTTTATCTTTCTTGGAGGAGATTCAGAAGATGATAAATAAGGAGAACTCACAAGTGTAGACTGCACAGGTGTTGACCTTGGTGAAGATTGATTTGGATCAGTTAAATCTTCACTTTCATCATCAAAGGCCACTGATGTTTCTTTAGCTTGAGCTCCACCTATTGCTGTATTCTGTAATTCATTCCAATTCCATGCATTCTGCTCATCAAATATCACATCCCGGCTAACAACAAGGCTTTGAGTTATAGGATTATAAAACCGATAAGCCTTGCTTTCAATACTATAACCAATAAAGATGCATTTCATGCTGTTATCATCTAATTTTTTTCCTTTTTTGAGATGGAATATGAACATAAGCAAGACACCCAAATACTCTAAAATGAGTTACCTTTGGTCTCCATCCATGCCAAGCTTCAAATGATGTTATGCCTTGAAGTGAAGTTGTGGGGCTACGATTGAGTATATAGGCAGCGGTATGAACTGCTTCGGCCCAGAAATTGTTAGGAAGCCCTTTTTCTTTAATCATGCTTTTTGCCATCTCAACAAGACTCCTATTCTTTCGTTCTGCTACTCCATTTTGTTGTGGTATGAAGCTTGCAGTCAATTGCCTGTGAATGCCATTATCTTCACAAAAAATAGTGAATTCTTTTGAAAGAAATTCTCCACCCCTATCGGTTCGCAATACCTTTAATGCATGGCCACTATTCTTTTCAACAAAGCATTTAAACCTTTTGAATACAGAGAAGCTATCTGAGTTTTCTTTAACAAAATATACCCATGTGATTCTGCTAAAATCATCAACAAAAACAATAAAATACTTGCTATTGTCTAAGGATGGAGATTGCATTGGTCCTCATAAATCTGCATGCACCAGTTCAAGTGGTTTTGAGGCCCGCCAAGCCTTTGGAAAAACATCCCTGTGATGCTTTCTAAGCACACAACTCTCACATATATGATCATTTTTCATAATTCTAGGCAACCCATACACCATATTCCTTTTTGATAAAAGCTCCAAATTGTGATAACCCAAATGTCCATATCTATGATGCCATAACACATTATCATTTGCTAATGAGACATTCAAGGCATGATCAAAACTTAGAGAGAAAAGTTTATTTTCAATCATAGGTATCTCAATAATAAGTGAACTCGTAGAATTATCATAAACACGGCATCTTAAATCTTCAAAAACAAGTGAATAACCTTCAGTCAAAAATTTTCCAACACTCAACAAATTAGACTTCAAGTCAGGAACATATAAAACATTTTCAATTGATTTCAAGCCATAGAAATCAAGTTTCACAGTACCTTTCCCATGAGCTTCTCGAACATTACCATCACCCATTTTTACCTTTGTAGTAACAGATTTGTCCAAATAAGAAAAGATCTCTGTACGACCTGTCATATGATTGCTGCATCCACTATCAATGTACCAAACTTCTTTAGGACATTCTTTTGCAGTAAAGCATGCAAGAAATAAATTTTCATTTGATCCCTTTTCATGTTCTTCTGCAAAATTTGCATGTTTTTCTTTCAATCTACAAAAATGCTCAATGTGGCCATACTTTTGCAAAAATGACAAAGAAAAGGCTTAGAGATTTCACCATTTTCATTACTTTCTTTTATCCGATAAAACCTTTCAATATGACCATATCTCTTGCAATAATTACACTAAAAAGGTTTAAAATTTTTACCTTGGTTGTTACCTTCATTGCGATTCTGATAAACTTTACCAAGACGTCCTCCACCTCTTTTGCCTCGAAAAGAACCTCCTCTATTTCTTGGTGTATAATGCTGATTGATGCTTTCCTTTGGAGCATTCACCTTAGAATGAAAAGCTTTTTCCACTGTACTTTCATTGGACCTTTTCAATCTGTCATCATGTGACTGAAGAGAGCCAAGTAATGCACTAACTGAAAGTTTGGTTAGATCATTGTATTCTTCTATAGCAGCTACAATATGATCATACTTAACTGACAAACTTCGTAATATTTTTTCAACAACTCTTTGATCAGATAAATCTTCACCATAAATTCTCATTTGATTAACAATTTCTAGAACTTTGGAAAAAAACTGATCTAAAGAATCATCATCTTTCATGCTCAATGTCTCAAATTTTCGATGAAGAGTTTGAAGTTTGACAGTTAATACCTTAACATTACCTTGATATTCTTCTTGCAACAAATCCCAAGCATCTTTAGAGGTTGTAGCTGCTGAAATTTGAGGAAAAATTGCATCACCAATGGCCTGTTGAATGAAGAAGAGAACTTTGGCATCCTTTTTTATATTCTCTGGCTTTAATGCTCCTTCATCTGGTAGGCCTTTCTCCACCAATTCCCACAAATCTTGTGAGATAAAAAGAGTCTTCATCTTTTTGCTCCAGAAATCATAGCCTTCTCCTTTGAATATTGTAATCACGGGTTGATGGTATTGTTGTTGAATGCCATTGGCTCTAATACTACTTGATAAAAAGAAGAGATACGGGACTAACATATTTTGAAAGTAGGGACTTCCTCAACGATGGTTAGAAAGTTGAGAAGGAAAATAAAATTGCTAAGGATAATTTTGGAGAAGGCAAAAAATAAAAGGATAAACTTGCACTTCATTATATCGAATGATGTCATTTACAGAGGTTTAAATAGAGATGAAAGAAACATCGTGCAGCAAGAAATTAGAGGTATGTTACCCACTAATGACGTGCGAAACTAATTAGCCCACATACAGATAAACTTAAAAGATAAAACCCACGAACAGATAAACATGGGACATATAAAACCCACGAACAGATAAACATGGGATCTAAGTAGGAGAACGTGGGACTCTCTATTATCCAACTGCAAAATAAGAGAATGTAGGATACTTAATTTTGCATTATCTCAACATCGGGACAGTAAAAAACGTCCATGGCTCCGTGCAGAGTAGAGCCTCGGGACGGAGCCAGGAGGAAGCCGTCCGCCAGGAGAGAGGAGATGGGAACCGCTGAAGGGGAGCTCGGGAGCTCGCTGGAGTCGTGGTCAGCAGCCGAGCTGGGAGCTCGAGCGCTTGCAGGAGTTGGACTCGGGTCCGAAGACGCATGCATGGCCTAAAGAGCTGGAGTCGAGATCCACCGAGGCCGAGGGGGAGTTGGCGTGGGTTTGGAGGCGTCACCGGCTGCCTGAGAGGCTGGAGGAGGCCGAGATGAGGCCGGACGAGGCCAAGACGGGGCAGCATCGGCTGCCTGGGAGGCTGAAGCAGAGTCGGGAACTTGGCTCTGGTCCTTTTCTTCCGGGAACAGTGGATTGGTTCTTTCTGGCGCCTTCCTCCACCAGCGTTGGTTTTGAAAGTAGCCTCCACTCCCTCCTCGTTCGTGGTTCTTTGGGAGGGTGTCTGGGCCTAGTTATAGCAGCTGATAGTGGCGGGAAGTCATCGTGCAACAGGGTATAAATTATGCCATGTTTCTTGTCCGCTTGATTTGCTGTGGGATGGTGGCTGGGTGATGGATCCAAGAGCATCCGGAGGTGGCCGGGCTGCCCAGAGGTCGGTCGAGAGGACCTTGAAGTAGGGAGCCCCCGTCCGGAGAGGACCAGGGAGAACTGGGAGCCGAAGGTCGCGACGAGGCTGCTGGGAGTTGGTGCCGAGCGGGACAACACGGAGACGTGCATGGCCTTATGCAGAGGAGGGGAGTTGGGGGCTTTTCATGCAGGTTTAAGGTGGACCTCCTCGCTCTCACGGTCTCCCTCGTCTCCCTTGCCGAAGCCCCATTACGTGCATGCGACTTCATGCACGTAATGCACCTGGAATGGACTCATTGCGGCAGTGGTTCTCTCATTGTCTCTGTCTCTTGACGAGGCCAACACTTGGGCTGGTGCCGAGGTGGAGGCTGAGCTTTTGAGGAAGCAGCGTGGCCAACTGGAAGACGTCGGTCAACAGTCCTGATGACGCCAAGACACCCTCCTCGAACGTCGGGGATGACGGACGTCTCTCTTCTCGAGGTCCTGCAAGAAAAGTCCTCTGGGATCGGCGACGTCGGTGGGGACCCTCCGACGATCAAGTTAGCTGCTTGGGCTCAGACAAAGAACCGCTCCAGCGAAGAGGAGCTGAGGCGGTTAGGGTTTTTGCTGGGAGGAAGAAAAACTCCGAAAAACCAGAGTTCAGTCCCACTTACAGCGTGAATATATGTCTTTTATACCTATCCGAATACAGTGACTTGCAGCCTTGGAAGATCTCTGTCGTACCGTCACCGATTGATGTGACTGGGCTCCATTGCTAGAGGTAGCGAGTCGTACACCCTAGCAAGGCATGGTGGCGCACAGAGACATGCAACACGCCAAACACCGTTATGAGGCATGACCCTCCGTACCAGAGCACAATCACAGGAGTACCGAATGGTACACTACGGCCAGGCACAGCCATGGGCTGAAAATCATATGTGCGCACCGTGCATCCTGATAGTTGCAGTTTTCCTTGGCAGTTGAGTCGCGTGTTGATCGCTGATGACCCGACCCCGAGGGGTGCCGGGGGTGGGGGGAACGACGATGGACCCCGAGACCGGTAGGGGCCCCGGGGTTAAGGAATGATGGCCCCACCCCCGACCCCGAGGGGGTGCCGGAGGTGGGAAAATGACGATGCATCCCGAGGCCGGAGGGGGCCTCGGGGTTAAGGAATGATGGCCCCACCCCCGACCCTGAGGGGGTGCCGGAGGTGGGGAAATGACGATGCACCCCGAGGCCGGAGGGGGCCCCGGGGTTAAGGAATGATGGCCCTACCCCCGACCCCGAGGGGGTGCCGGAGGTGGGGAAATGACGATGCACCCGAGGCCGGAGGGGGCCCCGGGGTTAAGGAATGATGGCCCCACCTCCGACCCCGAGGGGATGCCGGAGGTGGGGAAATGACGATGCACCCCGAGGCCGGAGGGGGCCCCGGGGTTAAGGAATGATGGCCCCACCCCTGACCCTGAGGGGGTGCCGAAGGTGGAAAAGTGACAGTGATTACCGTTATCTTTTCTGATGACGTTGGGATCAGTCATATCAAGTCCCTTAATAATTTGTTGCTTGAGTTTCTCTTCTCTACTATTCTCCCATCTGATGGAAGGAAATCTCTAGCGTCTCTTCCTCCTTCGATCTTAGTGGATTCGATCTGATACTCCGCCAGAGGTATGTTTCCTTCTCTCTTATCTTGAATTTTGAGGGGATGTTTGAGTAACAGAAGTCTTCCAAATCCTCACTGATCTGATCTGAGTCTTTATCTGAGATGGATTCTGAAGGACAAGAACTCGATGCAAGGACCTGACGATCTTAAGAATGAGGTGACCTACAAAACTTCAACACAAATCTTGAGGCTTTTTGCCTCGGAGCAGAGACGAAGGCAGTCTCTACCTCGGAACAGAGCAGAGGGGGCAGATCGGGGCTGTTCATGGAAGTGCCTGGGAGACGAGGCATCGCAGCCATCAAGGAGATCCGGAGGTAGCCCAGATGAGGAGACGGGTGGCCGGGGATGACTGGGAACAGAGGCCATCCAATCATGGCTGAAGTCGGAGAGCCTGGAAGCCGCCGGGGAGAACTGAAAAACCAAAGGCTAAGGGGAAGACGATGCTAGCTTAGGAGGAGAGAGAAAAGGTGGCGGACTTTGGGAAGGCCGCCCTGGACCTGCTGGATCCTCCGAGAACTTGCCGGGACCAAGAAGGAAAGGCCGGTTTGTTGAGGCCTTACAGACTTCCTCATCGATAGCTTTTTGTCTGTTCGGAGCACCTTTTCTTCTGTCGGACTGGCCGATACTCTGGCCTGAGGTTGAGTCGATGGGTGATCACCTCCTCAGGGATGCCTGGCTTGTCTGATGACGACCATGCAAAGATGTCAGCGTTGGCACGCAGGAAGGTGAGGAGTTGATCGCGCGCCTCTTCCGGAAGCAGCGCTCCAACCTGGATGGTCCTTATCGGGTCCTCCCCCAAGGGGAGGGTCAGGAGGTGCTCTGCTGGCTCTCCCCTCCTTCTCAACTCTCGGGGGTCAAGCGGCTCAAAGGCTTTTGCCGACGCCACCTCCAGTGGACTGAGAGATAAGTGGCAGCAAAGCGGTGGCGGGCTTTGCTCTCCCTTCATTTCTCCAACTCCTTCGTCGGTGGGGAACCTTACCAACAGCCTCTTGGTGGAGATGACGGCATCCAGCAAATTCAAGCCCGGCCTCCCCAGGATAGCGTTGTAAGCCAACGGGACCCGGACCACCAGGAAATTTATCACTACCATACTTTGACGCAGAGGAGTCCCCACCGTGACAGGGAGGGCGATCTCCCCTTCAACACTCACAGAGTCCCCAGTAAAGCCCATTAAAGGCGTGGTGATGGGTCGAAGGGAGGAATTTGACAGGTTCATCCGAACAAAGGCCTCGTAGCTCAAAACATCCACCAAACTTCCACTATCAACTAAAATTCTTTTTACAGGGTGTTTGGCTATGGTCATGGATACGACGACGCTGTTGTCATGCTTATTAGCTATCCCTTCTAAATCCTTTCCAAAGAAAGGAATTACAGAGTCTACCCCCTCTCGCTATCTTTTCGAGCTGCCACCTGCCCCCCAGGAAATCATAGTTATGGTTTTTTCCGTAGGGGCATTGTCGACGCCTGTCGGAGGTGCCGAAGGTGTCGATGGACCCGGAGCGGGAAGGTTTCTCCCCTTCGAATGAACTTGCCCAAGTGACCCTGCTGGACAAGCTCTTCAATGACCCTCTTCAAGTGGCGGCAGTCCTCAGTGTCATGACCGTAGTTTCGGTGGTACTGGCAGTAAAGCTCCTTGCTATGGGGGGTCCCTGACTTCATGGGAGGCGGACGTCGAAAGTAGGGCTCCTCCTCAATTTCTAGTAGAATGTGAGATTTCGGTGCCAAGAGTGGGGTGAACTGCTCCTTGGGAACGAGCGTCTGAGACCGGTGGTTTGAGCAGTGGGGAAGCTCAGGCTTCCGGGACCGTGCTCCGGTAGGCTCCGTGGGTGTCAGTTTCTTGCTGGAGCTCTTATCAGCTTCCCTCCTGGAAGAGTTCGCCTCGTCGGCGCGAATGTACTTCTGCGCTTAGCTTAGGAGCTCGGCGTAAGAGCTTGGAGGCTTCTTATCCAGAGAATAGGCAAACCTCGAAGGGCGAAGTCCTCGCTTTAATGCCAAAGTGGCTACATAATCATCCAAATTATACACCTTCAGTGCTGCCTCCTTGAACCGAGTGACGAAGTCCTTCAAGGTCTCGCTACTCCTTTGTTGAATAGTGAATAAGCTATCGGCCACTCGTGGGATCTTTCGGCACGCATCAAAGTGGGCCAGGAACGATCGCTCGAGCTATCGGAAGGAATTGACGCTGCGCGGTGGTAGACGAGAATACCATGCTCGCACCGTCTTACGAAGGGTGGCAGGAAAGGTGACACATAGAAGGGAGTCCGTCGCTCTCTGGACCTGCATGAGAACCTTGTAGCTCTTCAGATGGTCCAAAGGGTCTGTCGTGCCGTCATATGGGTCCAACTGGGGAAGACGGAAATGGGGCGGGACCGGTTCCTCCATGATGCGTCGGGAGAGCGGGGGACGGTGATCGTAGTCCGTCCTGTGAGGGTTGGCGATCCGGTGACTAAGCTCCTCCAACCGTTGATGATACTCATCGAGCCGTTGTTCGGCGCGATGAGTGGTCTTCCTGTTGGTATCATCTTTAGAGGAATCAGAAGATGAAGCTTGTGAAGACCGCCGGTGCAAGGAGTGCACCCGTCTTGGCTCCTTCTCACCCGACCGTCAGTGGGAACGATCAAAATGATGGAGAGAGACCGTCGTCGCTTTGAAGTCTCCCGGCGATGAGGTTCGGGAGGCGAGTGATGGGAGGTCTCAGGTGGAGTCCCGCCTTAATGAGATTGAATTGCTCCATGCCCCCCTTTCACGAGGCAGAGGGGGCTGAGGTGCAGCGGCAAAGCAGTGTTCCTGCAATCCCTGCACCACCGTCATCAGGTCCTGTACTTGATGAGCCAGAACCTCAAGCCGGTCAGGCTGGCCCATCTGTGTAGGGGGTGGAACATGGAGGTTGGCCTCCGATTGCTCGGCCCGCGGAAGGTATTCCGCGGCCTGGCTGGTGGAAGCTTCCTGGGTTCGCGTTGTCACCATCGTCTTCCTTGCAGAATCAGTGGGGTCACAGGGAGAACTTTCGCCTGCCACGTGCGTGGCCCCTTTCCTGGTGTGCCAATCTGTTGCTGCCAAATCACTTGCGATGAGCGTCGGGTGAGCTGGGATCTCTGCAGGCCTTCAAGAATAAAGAAAGGTCACCGTCTTCCTTCGAGAGCCTGCAAAAAGTCCCGGACCGGTGGGGACCCTCCGATGCCCAAGTTAGTGGGTTGTAGAACAGGAATGTTATATATGAGTAGAGCTTGAAAGAGAAGAGTCCCCTTGCCTTGAACTCGGGTCCTCTTCTTATACCTATCTAGGGGGTCATGTTTACCTCCTCTTAGAACCGTCGAATCTCCTTTGCTAGGATGAGTTCCCCTGAACGGCAAGTAGGTGAGCCGTTGCTGAATGGGCACTGTATATGCTGGTAACTGCGGGGCGCACTAGTACCTACCCATGATTTCAGCGAGCGAGATACACGGTAACGGATGTCTCAAATCTCGAGGTCCGTTACCTGAAGTAGGCTTCAGTGTACTTTGGAAAATAAGGCACCAAGTTAGAGTTAGAGCCGGAGCTAAAGGCCAGAGCCATAGGCCGGAACCGACGCTGGAGGCCGGAGCCAAAGGCCGGAGCTAGAGGCCAGAGCCGGAGGCTGGAGCCGACGCTGGAGGCTGGAGCCAAAGGCCGGAGCTAGAGGTCGGAGCCGGAGGCTATAGCCGACGCTGGAGGCTGGAGCCGATGCTGGAGGCCGGAGCCAAAGCCCGAAGCTAGAGGCCAGAGCCGGAGGCTGGAGCCGACGCTGGAGGCTGGAGCCAAGGTCGGAGCCGGAGGCCGGAGCCAACGCTGGAGGCCGTAGCCAAAGGCCGGAGCTAGAGGCCAGAGCCGGAGGCTGGAGCCGACGCTGGAGGCTGGAGCCAAGGTTGGAGCTGGAGGCCGGAGCCAACGCTGGAGGCCGTAGCCAAAAGCCGGAGCCAGAGGCTGGAGCCGACGCTGGAGGCCGGAGCCAAAGGCCGGAGCCGGAGGCTGGGGCCGACGCTAGAGGTCGGAGACAAGGTCGGAGTCGGAGGCCGGAGCCAACGCTGGAGGCCGTAGCCAAAGGCCAGAGCCGACGCTGGAGGCCGTAGCCAAGGTCGGAGCCGGAGGCCGGAGCCAATGCTGGAGGCCATAGCCAAAGGCCGGAGCCGACGCTGGAGGCCGTAGCCAAGGGCGGAGACAGGAATTCCAACATCCCAAAAACGAGCTATCACATCATTGATTCCAGAAATTATGCAGGGTGTTATGACGCCGCCCAGAGAAAATGATCAGCCGTATCAGCACACATGGCTAATATGCGCATGCGAAGCGCGTGCTCCTACACTGTGTGCGATGTAGAAAGATTTTTTCTCTTAGAAACCCTAAAAAGGTTCACGTGCGCTTTTGCACTGTATGCAATTTTAGAAACCCTAAAAAGGACGTATTGCAATTCGGTCAACCTCAGTAAAGCTTTTGGTTCGGTATCTTTGGTTAATCCACTGCATAGCATTCTTTGCTTATTGCCCTCAGCTAGAATCTACACCAAAAGGAGCGAAGGCTAACATGGAATAAAGGTGTATTATATGCCTATTTGAAAAAAAAATGGAGATATTAAAGGAGCCATCAAGAGCTTCTATTAATCATATAGAAGTGGGAGTCAAGACTCTTTTTGATGGAAAAGGCTTTCTACACCATATGCTCTTGTATCGCATGCGATGATTCATTCGTGCGTGAATATGCTCGTGAGTTCTGTATCGCAAATGCATGGATAAATCACTGCATGCACCGCATACGGTGTAACAAGCCTTTTTCTTTGATCAAAGTGCAAGGGAAGGGCAGCCTCTTTCTTTGATCAAAGTGCAAGGGAGGAGGGGCACGGGCTGGCGCTCGAGGGAAGGGAAGGGGTGCACAGGTTAGGAAAAAAAAAAGAATATATATATATAAAATTAAATATTAGGTTAATAGATTAATTATGAATTTTAAATTTTATTTTATTATTTATATGTTACGTGTATTGCCACATGAAATAAAATCAAATAATGCCTTTTCTGTTTAACGATAGAAATTAAAATGAAAAAAAAAAAATCATGATTACTTTTACAACTTTCAGCCTAAGTTTTGAGTATGAATGCTATAGCTTAGTCTCGTATTTAGGTCGCTGAAAAGATGAAACTGGTGTTTTACCGTCATGTTCTGGGTGATGTTTGTGCTTAGCGAGGGTGGATGCATGAATCCCCAATATCTGCCGTGGAAAGCTGATGAACATAGACTGCACCATGGATTATTTCCCCCGTGATAATCCACCATAAATAAGTTATCCCTCCCAGCAAAGTTATAAGACCTGCGCGCTGATGCATTTGGGACCTCGCTCAAAATAAACAGCTTGCGTAGATGAATCAGGTTGAAAACCTGGACAAACCAACTCAAACGAATCAGACAAACCACAATACTAAACCCAGAAAGAATTTGAGTCAGATTGTATCTGTGGCTCATTTTGACCCGTGGGGAGTTCTCACAAGGAGATGGTTCGCTTGAGAATTTTGCACAAAAATGTATTTGATTTTTTAAAATGGCCCAATTCTTTTATTTTTATAGGAAATAAAAATAATTAAATACAATTTGATGATTAAATATGAAAACAAATTTTCATTAGAAATAGCAATTCTAAAATATCATAATTCTAAATAGTGTTTTACGTTTCAAAATTTTTAAAAAAAATACAGTAGAAACCCCCCCCCCCCCCCCAAAAAAAAAAAATCCGAAACACATGAACATGAGCAGTGTTTCTTTTTTATTTTTTTACATATTTTTTAAAATATATTATTTATAATAAAAATAAAAAATAAAAATGAAAACATTCTCAGACACTAAACTCAATCTAAATCATTTCATTATCTCAAAGAAATCAAGTTGGCTTCCCTAAAAGAGAGGGTGAGAGGAATGAAGATCGATTCTGTGGTCCTCTTAATATCTTCTTAAAAAAAAATCAGAGGTCATTTTGAACAGCACGTCCTGTTTAGAAAGAAGACATTCTTCAGAATTTATCTTTAAGGGGTGGCGGCAAAAGGCAATGGAACTAACTCAAAAGCAAAATCACTGCAGAGAGATTGAAGCAAATATAACCAGTAGCAATGCACAAACAGAGCACAGCATAAGATAAGATAAACGAATGCACCACCAAAGATGAAAGCCATAAATTTCTAAACTTCAAGACTTCAGCACAGTTCAAGAGTCGAGCAACAGCTTCAACAAAATTGATAGGAATGTAACTAATGACTCGGTGACATAAAATCCAGAGAACACCAACAAAAAATAAAGAAGCTTTAACGGTATCGACGGAGGGACAGAGTGTCTGGTTCCTCTTCCAGGTTACCCTGCGAGATGGCCTGGCTGCTTGTGATGCAGGTGACCTTTGCCACGGAGGCCACGATATTTCTTGCCAGCTGAAGTCAGTCCACGAAGCTCACGATGTTTGTGGACGCCCTTGCAGATCCAGTTGATCCTTGGATCATTACGAATTGCAGCATGAGCCGGATCAACAAGGATAATCTCATAGAATTTGTAGGTAGAATCCTGCAGGAAATAAAGAAAACAAGATGTAAATAGAACAGGATATACCTAGGGGGCATAGTTCCTATGCATAAACAACCACTGAAAGGTAAGAAATATATGTTCCCAGCAGTAAAATTTTGGGACAGATATGTGCCATCTAACCTCATTGACCCAGTAAGAGTTGAGCACTCTCAGGCCTCCCAACTTCCGACCAGCTAGCTCTCTCCTCAGCAACCGATCTTGTTTCTTTGGAACTTCAGTTGTGTGATGCCCTGATTCTTGGGCTTCCCATAGACGATGATACCCTTAGGAACAGGGGTAGGTCTCTTCCTGCCGCCACGTCTAACACGAACCCGATAAATCACATATCTCTGGATGTGGTGCCAGGATGCGACAATGAAATCAAAGTAGCTGGCGGTCCACTCTGCACGCAAATAATTTGTGATTCATAAAATACCCCTTGATAATCTCTTTACTTTTTTTATTTTAAGGGTTAAGACTTAAGACAAAGCTGGGTTTTGTCCTTGGAGGTCAAAGTCAAAGATTGTGTGAAGATAATAGTTGGTATTTTGGGCATTGGAATAATTCAAGACTCAAGAGGCATGTTCTCGTCATAGAAGGGTTTTTTTCTTTTTCTTTGTTTGTCTCCTAGCTCTGCGAGCTTCACTTGTGTTGGGCTGCCCTGTGGACGTGAGAAGCTTTGTTTCCTCCGCAGAGCCGTCTCCCCTGTCTCTTGGTTATGGAAGACAACCCGGCGTCCTCCGTTTCTCGGTGCTTGCCTCCCTACTGCCCTTAATTACAAATACTGCCCATGGCTGTAGCTTAATTTACTTAGTGTTTCTTCATGTATACATTTTATAGCGAGAGCAAATTGGATCATTTAGAAAGCCACCGTATGTGACCCCTGCCATCGCTGAGGTCACCAGTCTCGGCGCCACCTTCATGATTCTGTCCTGGATTCAATAGTTTTTTGTTAGTCTCCTAATAAAGTTTCCAATACAATAGTTTTTTTTTTTTAACAAATCGTTGGTGAAAAAAATTGGTTTTCATCAGCAATCCCTGTAACAAATCGAGAATAATCCCCATCACTGGCAAATAGATTAAAAGAAGAAGAAGAAAAAAAAAAAAAAAAAAAAGCAATCATGCTAACTAAGCCAAATCGCTTGGAATGGACTGCATGCAGTTGTCCCGGACCAGCAACACGCCAAAGCCCCAAGCTTATAGAGGAAGCAGCAAGACGGTGGGGGAGGTGGCTCAAGGACAGGAGGGAGAAGAAGAAAGAAGAGACTCGGGCCCACACGGTGGCCAGCGTTGCCGCGGCGGTTGCGGCGATTGCTGCCGCCACGGCCGCCGCTTCGGGGTCGGGCAAGGACGAGCGTGCCGCCCGGACCGACATGGCTGTGGCGTCCGCCGCGACCCTCGTAGCGGCGCAGTGTGTTGAGGCTGCGGAGTCCATGGGGGCCGAGCGCGAACACCTGACGTCGGTCGTCGGTTCCGCTGTTAATGTCAGGACCCCCGGGGATATCATATCATCACTCTCACCGCAGCTGCCGCCACTGGTAACTTACAATTTCTCGTTACAGAGGTTTCCTGAACGGGTTCGGCTGTTGTCTTGTTTGAGAGACATATATATATATATATATATATATATATATATATATATATATATATTAGTTTTGTTCTGGGTTGGCAGCACTGCGAGGGGCGGTGTGACATTGAAGGCCAGGGCGCTTAAAGAGGTGTGGAACATAGCAGCTGTCATCCCGGTGGAGAAGGGAAGGGAGGGATGGGAGGCCACCACGATCATCGCCACCACAAGACAAGCAGCAGAAGGATTTGGATAACAATGGAAGCAGTTTCAGTGATGAGCTTGTACAGGACGAGGAGAACTTCCTTGGCCTCTGTAGCCAGGAACTTCTTGCCCGGGGGACCGAGCCTCTCAAACGCACCCGGAAAGGTCTTCTTCAGTTGTTAGGGTTTATACCTGATGAATAGCAATGGGATTCCCCGTTGAACAAGAACTAGAACTAAGGATTTCTAATCCTGTTAGGTTTAGACCTTGATGAATAGCAATGGGATTCTCCGTTCAACAAGAACTAGAATTAAGGATTTCTAATCCTGTTAGGTTTACTTCTTGAAAAAGAGGAAGATGGGGAGGAGAAAGAAAGGGCTGCCGCCCTATGATGAGAGAAGGAATTTTTGGGAGAAAAGAATCTGTTCACTATTCCATCCAAACCCTAGAGACTAGAGTTTAAATACATCCACGAAGTGGGCCAGGCCCAGACTCAACAAAAAACTCCCATGGACTAAACCAATGAGATTAAACTAATCCCCAAGCCCGTGTACACCCGTGACTTGATTTAATCTCAACCCTTGGACTCAAACCCAGCCCAATACAAGTTAGCCCACCTGGGCCTTGATAGCACCACACCAGGCCCAACAATCTCCACCTTGGTGCTTTCAAGGCCTCAGCACGTCCACTGTGTCCATCAGCTTTAACAACGAAATACACTTTTGAAAACTGTCCCGTGGAAGAACCTTAGTCAGTGCATCTGCTGGATTTTCTTTGGTGTATACCTTCACCAGCTCCACCTCACCATCTTCCACCAGCTCTCTGATCCTGTGGTATCTGAGGTCAATGTGCTTCGTCCTGGCATGATAGACTGCATTCTGCGCAAGCATCAGAGCACTCTGGCTGTCACTATGCACCTGGACAACCTTCTGATCAAGTCCCATCTCCAGCATCAAGCCCTTCAGCCAAAGAGCTTCCTTTGCTGCCTCTGTGATACCTATGTATTCTGCCTCCGTGGTAGATAAGGCTGTGATGGGCTGCAGACATGATCTCCACGATACTGGACCACCAAACAGGCTGAACACAAAGCCTGTTGTGGATCTCCTAGTGTCCACATCTCCACCAAAGTCTGCATCCACATACCCATATAACTGCCCACGAGCCTCCTTGGATAAGTTGGATCTCTCAGCACCTTCTTGCTGTCCATAGCAAATACCAACCCCAACTGTACCTACCAAGTACCTGAAGATTCCCTTTAGTGCTCGCCAGTGCTCCCTACCAGGCTGCGCCATGAACCTGCTCACCTGGCTCACTGCATGGGCTATGTCTGGCCTACAACATACCATGGCATACATAAGGCTCCCAACACCAGAAGCATATGGTACCTTCTCCATCTCCTGAGCCTCCACCTCAGTCTGTGGTGACATGGTCTTCGATAAGGAAAAATGTGCTGCCAAAGGTAGTGCTGTCGGTTTGGCATCCTTCATCCCATATCGCTCCAGAATCTTTTTAATGTAGCCACCCTGACTCAGATGCAGCACACCTTTGGATCTATCTCTGATGATTTCCATCCCTAGGATCTTCCTGGCTGGCCCCAGATCCTTCATCTCAAACTCCCGAGACAAAGCTATCTTCAGTTCCTGTACAGCCTTCTCACTCTTGCATGCTATCAGCATGTCATCTACATACAAGAGTAAGTACATCCTAGACCCATCATCCAGAGATTTAACATACACACAAGAATCATACTCACACCTGGAAAGTCCAATGCTCCTAACATAAGTGTCAAATCTCTTGTACCACTGCCTCGGCGACTGCTTCAGCCCATACAGAGATTTCTTCAGCAAACAGACTTTCCCATCTGATCTTGGTTCTCTAAACCCTGGTGGCTGCTCCATGTAGATGCTCTCCTCCAAATGACCATGGAGGAATGCTGTCTTCACATCCATCTGCTCCAGCTCCAAGTCCTGAGCTGCTACAATACTCAATAATAGTCTGATGGAAGTGTGCCTGACAACTGGAGAAAATATCTCACCATAATCGATGCCTTCTTTCTGAGAGTATCCTTTGGCCACTAGTCTTGCCTTATACCTGATACCCTCTTGTTCTGAAGCTCCTTCCTTGCGCTGATAAACCCATTTACAACCAATGGGTTTCTTTCCTTGTGGCAGCTGGACCACCTGCCACGTATTATTGCTGTGAAGAGACTGCATTTCCTCTGCCATAGCATGGATCCACCTATCTCTATCCTGACTTTCCATAGCCTCCTCATAGGTGAAAGGGTCTCCATTCGCTGTCACCAGGGCATATGACAACGAATCCTCAAAGCCGTATCGAACTGGTGGTCGCACGTTCCTCCTGGGCCTTTGCTGTGCGATCCCAGTATCAGTCCCCTGTCCAGCTGCATCCTGCTGAACTCCCTGGCTTCTACCCCCTCTGTCAGTCCTCTCCACCTGAATCTCAAATCCTCCTGGTCCACTAGCAAATGGCACAACTGTATAGGAGGTTGTCTGACTAGTGTTACCGTGTTCTACCTCCTGTAGTCCCTGCTGTGCATCCATGCCACTTCTGTTCTGGAGGATTGAGCTCTCATCAAAGGTTACATCTCTGCTGATGACAACCTTCTTCTCCAAGGGGTCCCATAGCCGATACCCCTTGACTCCTCGCGGGTAGCCTAGGAACACCATCTTCTTAGACCTGGCATCCAACTTACTCCGCTCCCCAGCTCCAACATGCACATATGCTGTGCATCCAAACACCCTTAGATGGTTTAGGCTTGTCTTCCTTCCAGACCATATCTCCTCTGGAATGTCTCCATCTAACCTGGTGTGCGGTGACCGATTGACCAAGTAGCTAGCTGCATCTACTGCGTCAACCCAGAACATCTTTGGAAGCCCTGCCTGCAGCCTTAAGCATCTTGCCTTTTCCAATAGTGTTCTGTTCATCCTCTCAGCCACCCCATTCTGTTGAGGAGTTCCCATCACGAGAAGTGCCTTCTGATGCCCCACTCCTCACAAAAAATCTGGAACTCCCTGCTGGTGTATTCCCCGCCATTATCAGACCTCAGACACTTCACACTTTTACCCTGCTCCTTCTCCACCTCAGCCTTCCAGATTTTGAACTTGGTGAAGACCTCTGATTTCTCCTTCATAAAGTAGATCCACAGCTTCCTTGAGAAATCATCTATCAGGGTCATAAAGTATCTGGCCCCATTCCTTGCAGAAACTGGGGCTGGTCCCCAGACATCTGTGTGTACTAACTCCAGGGGTTCAGCACTCCTAGCTGTGCTGACTGAGAACTGTACTCTCCTCTGCTTTCCCATCTGACAAGGCTCACAGATCTCCATATCTCCGCTACTCAAGTCTGGAAGCAGACCTCTCTTGCTCAGTTCTTTCATCCCCTTGTCTCCCATGTGGCCCAGGCGGTAATGCCACATCCTGTACACATCCCGGGGATCTTGCTCCACAGCTGCCACCTCAGATTTCACAGTCATCACAGAGCCCTCCATCTTGTATAGATTATTTTCCAGCCTCCTCCCTCTCATCACCACCATGGCTCCATTGGAGATGTTCAGAACTCCACTCCTGGCACGACTGCTGAAGCTGTATCCAGTCCGCTCCAAGTACCCCAGTGATACCAGATTCTTCTTGAGTTCTGGAACATGCTTCACACTGGTAAGAGTGCGCACCATACCATCAAACATCCTCACCCTCACTGTGCCAATACCTGCCACCTTGCAAGGGTGATTATCTCCAAGAGTCACATTCCCCTCCTCAACCTCTGTGTAAGTACTGAACCACGACCGGTTGGGAGTGTAATGATGAGAACAGGCTGAATCCAAGGTCCACATCTCTGTGCTGTGCCTGTGATCATCTGATACAACCAAGAGATCATCCTCCACCTCCTGATCTGCAACTGTACTCACAGACTCAGATCCTCCTTTTTCTCCCTTCTGATTTTTCCACTTAGGACAATTCTTCTTAAAATGTCCTACCTCTCCACACTTATAGCACTTCAGCTCTCTCTTGCCTTTCCTGGACTTTGATCGTCCTCCAGACTTACTTCTGTCCCTGCCCCTACCTCTGCCTGTCCTTTCCCCAACTGATAGACCCTCCTGGGGAACAGCTTCCTTGGTCATCTTCTCCCTCTGCTCATTCGTCCGAAGCACCGAGACAATATCTTCATAAATTAATGTCTCCTTCCCATAGAGCAGTGTTGTGACCAATGAGTCATAAGACGTGGGCATTGAACATAAAAGCAGAAGTGCTTTATCTTCTTCCTCCATCTTGACCCCAACATTCAGAAGTTCATTGCTCATCTGGTCGAATATCTGGATGTGACCCAGCACATCTCCACCTTCTGACATCCGAAGGCTGTAGAGGCGCTTCTTCAACATCAACTTGTTGCACATATTCTTCCCCATATAGAGGGTGTGCAACTTCGTCCAGAGTCCCTTCGGGGTCTTCTCCTCCAGCACTGAATAGAGGACTGAATCCGCCAGACAGCCCCTGATCATTGAACATGTCTTCTTCTCCAATGAAATCCACTGCTTGTCTGTCATCCCATCTGGCCTTTCCTCCAAAGCCAATCTAAACCCTGCTGCACAAGGAGGTCCTCTACCCGGACTTTCCACATGGAGAAACTTCCCTTCCCATCAAACTTCTCAACCTCTATTTTTATGCTACTCCCCATGGCCAATTTCAAAAATAGCACAAAAATAAATTTTATAAAATAGAGAAGTACCTTGACGAGATTCTGTTGAAATTATTTCAACTCCTTGAAGGCCTCCAGATTACTCCTTGAACCAGGCTCTGATACCACTTGTTAGGGTTTAGACCTTGATGAATAGCAATGGGATTCCCCGTTGAACAAGAACTAGAACTAAGGATTTCTAATCCTGTTAGGTTTAGACCTTGATGAATAGCAATGGGATTCCCCGTTCAACAAGAACTAGAACTAAGGATTTCTAATCCTGTTAGGTTTACTTCTTGAAAAAGAGGAAGATGGGGAGGAGAAAGAAAGGGCTGCCGCCCTATGATGAGAGAAGGGAATTTTTGGGAGAAAAGAATCTGTTCTCTATTCCATCCAAACCCTAGAGACTAGAGTTTAAATACATCCACGAAGTGGGCCAGGCCCAGACTCAACAAAAAACTCCCATGGACTAAACCAATGAGATTAAACTAATCCCCAAGCCCGTGTACACCCGTGACTTGATTTAATCTCAACCCTTGGACTCAAACCCAGCCCAATACAAGTTAGCCCACCTGGGCCTTGATAGCACAACACCAGGCCCAACACTTTCCTGAACGGGTTCGGCTGTTGTCTTGTTTGTACTTGAGAGACATATATATATATATATATATATATATATATATATATATATATATATATATATATATATATATTAGTTTTGTTCTGGGTTGGCAGCACTGCGAGGGGCGGTGTGACATTGAAGGCCAGGGCGCTTAAAGAGGTGTGGAACATAGCAGCTGTCATCCCGGTGGAGAAGGGAAGGGAGGGATGGGAGGCCACCACGATCATCGCCACCACAAGACAAGCAGCAGAAGGATTTGGATAACAATGGAAGCAGTTTCAGTGATGAGCTTGTACAGGACGAGGAGAACTTCCTTGGCCTCTGTAGCCAGGAACTTCTTGCCCGGGGACCGAGCCTCTCAAACGCACCCGGAAAGGTCTTCTTCAGTCATCGCCAACCTTCTCATTAGTGTTCGAAATTAGAGCCAGGGGGGAGGGATGAACATTGATATTCTTTGTGTTTAATTATAATTGCAGATGCGCTTTATTGGAAGATCGTCTCGGTTTACATCAACCGCATGGCATGGGTCTCAGGTGAGGTGATTGTTTGAAAGCTTGCTACCATTTGTTACTCAATTGTTTTACCATTCTCTGCTCAATATGTACCATTTGTTACTCAATTGTTACCATTCTCTGCTCAATATGTTAAGTTACTTTGTTTTGCTGAGTCTGTAGGTAATGCTTAAGATGAAAAGCAGGCATGTTGCTGGCTGGAACAATAATAACTAAGAAGAAAAAGTGTTAAGTCTTACCGAACTCATAATTAAGTCGAATATTGCAGTTCTATTTCCTTGTCATGGGCTTATAGCGATGTTGAAATGGTTTTCTGCAGGTGTGGTCATGGAGGTTTGCAAGGATATCCAATCATGGCCGGGTCGGCACTTGCTAGAAGGCGGAGAGCAACGGCGCTACTTTGGACCGAGGACGGCGGAGCGCCGGGTGATCGAGTTCGAATGCCGGAGCCAGAGAGAGAGTATGAGATGTGGACACAGGGAGTATCATCCCGCCTCCTCCACATTGCCGGCGAGAGGAAGCACCTTGCTTGACGAGGGGATCTGCGTCCAGACCAGCAGCAGAGGAGAATGATGAGCCATTTATATTAGCTGTGGAGTTTAGAGGAAAGTGTTGGAATTAATTGGCTTGGCAATAATGTTTGTAATCAAGGAAATGTGCGAAGTGAATTAATTCCATCTGCCGCTGTGAAAAAAGAAAAAGAGAATTTAATCGAATCAATCCGAGGGGGTTCTTCGCTGGATTTGGTTTTGGTTTTTCTGGTCTGTCATAGATAGAAGTGATGCTATATACAAATGCTAGGTAGGCATTTGGAAAAAGGGGACCATGTTCAGCTCTTGCACAGTTTGTGGCCGGGAAGAATCTTTGACTGAATAAAAGCAAACCATCTATCTGTGGAAAGGGCACTATCGTGTGGGCTCTCAACATACACGACTCCACATTGAGGAATGATCTCACACCAATCAGTACTTAATACGTAAAATTATGACCTCCTCTTCCATAGCTAGTTAGCAGCACATTATTTCAATTTAAAAGGCCATCCAACACCACCCACCACAAGGCCGCCACTCTCAGAAGAATGTTACAACAACCGATGATAGATGACTAAAGCATGTCAAAGCATGCTCTGCCAAAAACTATCCATGATCAAGCTGCAGACTGTGCGCTCATAAAGGTTCAGTGTCCGTGGCTGTCTGAATTTTAAGGCAGGGAGAAGCCAATGGAGGGCTGAAAGCTCATGAATCACTTGCACCGAAGGCTGTTAGCAGAGCCATGAAAAGGTTGACGACATCAAGATACAAAGAGATGGCTGCAGAGACATATTCATCGTAGCTATGGCGCTTGATCAGGTTGTCTGTGTCGTAGACGATGAAACCAGAAAAAATAATTGCAGCCAGGCAACCATAGATTGTCGTTCCAACCTTTCCAATTGGGATGAAAATCTGCAGGAAAATAGCTGAGAAGCTCAGCTGCAGGTCATACAGAAAGAAACTGGGAGAGCTGATCCTTGGGTTGATTGCATAGACCAACCTGGACAAAGCAGTACATCAGCAGCACCAGAAGGGATGCAAACAAGAACGGCCCGAGGAAGTTGAAATCATGGCCTCTTTTGGCAGCCCAGAATGTGTAGAGCGTGAGCGCAACAACAACAACAACCGTTAGAGTTGCTGCTTCCAGTATAACTTTCCCTGAGCCAGAATTGAAACAAATCACACAATGGATATTAGGTAAACCTAGAATGTCAAATAGCATCAGGCGATTCTACTACTGAGCTGTGTGTCCAAGTATCAATTTCAAGGCTTGAATACATTAAAAGATTTTAGAAAAATCAAATAAGTTGACTGGTTTGTTGAGTAAATAGAACTATGAGGTAAGAAAAGTCCTAGACAAAGCAATGAAGAATTATATCTGATAAGGAACTACTCATAGCAAGCATTTTTGAACAATGTAATGAGGAGAAGAAAATTGATAAAATGTGAACAAATCTTGCTGACAACACCGAGAAAAGAAGCATAAATCCTGTTTTAGGGGTAAAGGGCTCATGGTTAGGTGGCTAGCGGCCTCATAAGCAGAACTTTTGAGGCACCGTCTCTGATTTTATAGGGCAATGTGTGAGGGTTGCTCTTGGCTTAGTATTACTCTAACGAAAATGAGCAAGCATATTCACTCTTCTTCGTTGGCACATTTATCTAACATTCATATGTTGATTGATTAAATGAAGCTTGCTAGATCTGATCCGAATTGTACCGTCAACTCTCTGCAACAAAGTGCCAAATTCCTGAATGATGGCTGTTGTCAGGAGAGGGACCTGTCTCGAAACTAGAATAAAACAATACTGGCAATTCATTTATAGAAAAAAAAAAAACAAAACAATCACCACCAAAATAGAGTAAGGTCCACCTAGTTAATCAAACAGACCAACAGGCAATGTTCTAATACCCAGTGTAATCACATTCTCAAAATTTCCGTCCGTTCGGTGTTCCTAACCCTTCTGAACAACTGCTCAATAAATGGTCAAAAACAAGTGATACCGGACGAATGAAAGCACAGACAAGGTTGTCCAGTGTACAGATATTAAGACAGTACTCATCTGCCTGATTGCTCATCTGCCTGATTGTCCCCTGTATGGCCCAACTACTTGATTCCAAACTACAGTCCTGCAGACAATGTGGCACATAACTACAAAGACCCTAGCCCATAAGCATAAAATGGTGATGCACAAGAAGTGTGAAAGACCAAGGTCATGACTAGGAATGCAATATAACACCATCCTGCACATTTGACATCCACAGTGATATACTCTGACGGAAGTCGCTCTGCTCGAGGCGCCCTTCTCATACGGCAGCCTTTCGCTAATTCCAGCACTTGCTCTATGATCGATCTCTTTGGTCTTTCCAGGGCACCCTTCCCATAGGCAGCTTACACCCTTATTTATTTCCGTAGCATGCTTATAATTAATTCATGTAGATTATGGAATCCATGAACCAGAATTAGCAATACATCATGAATTCATGCAGGTAAACAACCACTCCTATGTTTTTCTTATGTCGGCCTCTCAAGCAGTTGCTACATGCTCAGTTATATTTCCCCATTATACCCAGGTCTTTTTTAAATTTATGATTTATGAGAATCCTTTGACAGCTCCCTTCCTGACTTTGTGATCGAGGAACCAACCACCCAAGGGAAACAAAAGATCATGTGGTCATCTCACTACTCCCCCATTTATATTCAACTGCTGAATGTATACATTGTCTGGATGAGCAAGGCAAATTTATCGAAACCACTTCGTGGCTGCAACTTTATTTGTCAAACAAAACAGAATGGTTGGGGACACAATATCATCAAGTGTATTTTAAGATATAGGATCTTTGTTGAATACTAAATTCTACCATGCATATCAAGTATTGAAGGAGTGCTCAATTTGATGGCTAAGCTAAATTGTAAAAGCTAGAGCTTCATGGTTTCAATGTTAATCATCAAATGATAAAAGAGGAAGATGCAAAGGCATCAGAAGCTAATTTTAAGATAAAGGCATTGAAAATTGCAATTCTAATGATCGTTGACATCTCCTCGAATGTGTAGAGAAGATATAGTATTTTGTTGAGTTCCTCTTTAAATATATCGACTTTTAAGTCTTGTAATCTTTGACAGGATAGAATTTGTTATATTTTGCTTAAGGTGTAAAATAGCAGACAAGTATTTAAGTAATATTTTTATCGAATTAACATGATCTTGAGGAAGGAAGAATGGAAGGCTCTAATATCTAATATAAGCAACTTGCAGGAATGACTTCGCTCATTAATGAAGTCGAGGAAAGACTAATTGATGAAGGGGTAGTAGGTAATTCTTTGCTGGTCTGTCGATTTTATGGACAGTTAGAATGTTGATGGCTGCTTTCTCTGCCAACTGGATGACAGAAATGATGCGATGATCTTTGCTGGAATGACAAAAGATGTCCACTCAGAAGTATAACATACAAAGCAGACTACTATGTGATAGACAAGGGTAATATAATGGATAACAAAGACAGAAACAACGAGCAGTGTGCTTGAAGAATGGAATGCACAAGATAAAGGATGGAAAAAAAAATTGAATGCAGAGTTCAGACTAACCTAGGAGGAAGGTATTGTACCATCTGAATAAGAGGGAAGGGCTGCCCATATAGGCAGTGACTTGGTGGAATGACACAGAGAAGAGATGAGGGGGAATGAAATAAACTGAAACACGAGGATTCATAAAGTGTTGCTTATTTATGCAAACTAATATGATTTGGCTATTGGAGTTGGATGCCACTATAAGGAAATCAAATGTCCTACTCACCTGTAGAATGCAACCTGGTTACATTCGGTGAGAAGCCAATTCTATCACAAGTTGTTAATAAAATGGGCTCGAGATCATAGAAGTCAGAGACATCTTAACCAGTAAAAAGACCACTAGAATAAGGATAGACAGGAATCCTTCATACTGCAGTCTCTGTAGCATGTAGTTACAGGGTCTGCGAGCATCAGAAATATCACCAGAATGCTGATAAAACATCAAAAGCCTATGTTTTCTTTGTGTTGTCTGCTATTGGAATTCTCA
The DNA here is from genome assembly GCA_900491605.1 of Calamus simplicifolius. Classification (NCBI taxonomy): domain Eukaryota; kingdom Viridiplantae; phylum Streptophyta; class Magnoliopsida; order Arecales; family Arecaceae; genus Calamus; species Calamus simplicifolius. The sequence continues at coordinate 381,888 of UESW01004944.1, read as the reverse complement.
TATTCTATGCATCAAAACAAAATTCAGTTATATTTTTTTTTCTAAAACCAAAGCTGAAAATCACCTCAGCGTTTATTCAGAGCCAACTTTATTCATATTGTATGCTATCTGAAATCAGTGTTTATTCAGAATGAAGTAATGCTTCTTTTTCTTTTTGCCCAATTTAGACCACTGCACCAACTTTAAAGATCCAAAGTCAAGCAATCATTTAACTGAGTAATACAGAACCGGTATATATGTGATGCCCCTCCCAATAGTCCTATATCGGAACTTTTGGAAGGAGTTGAATAGTTTATATTAGTAAAGTAAGAAGGACAAAGTACCAATGGGATCCTTTTTGGGCTGTGATGGCCCAAGTTGATGTAAACCTTGTCAATCTTGCTTTCATGTAACGAAATGGGCTTGTGGATGCAGGCCCGGGTCGTTACAATATATCTTGCACTTTTCCAACTATGAGAACCAAATCTGAAGCTTGTCACATACCTCATCCCAAAGAATTTTAAAAAAATTCTTACCTGATGAATGCTAAAACTTCATAATCCTCCATTTTATGAACCCTATAGCAAGTTAGTGTTGTTTTACAGTATAGACAATGCATTATCATCTCTTTGGCCATGTGCATATATAAACTAATTGAGACATCATAAAAGCCATACATCCTTTCAATGATGACAAACTACCTAAAATTATGCATGGAAGTGCACGTTTTTATTCCTAGTTGGGCCACTTTATTTAAGCACTGACATCAATCTGTAAGTATGGATGCCATTTGCTCTTTCTTAAATCATAGAGCTCTTTGTGGTGTTCTTTCTGTTGTACTTTCTTAGAAGCTTATGACTCCATAGACATTTAAAAAATGATTCATCTTGCGTGCAATGAAATAGATCACTGAAACGTATTGACTTATTCTTCTAATTTCTTCACCCAAAGCTCAATAATATTCACATTCCATCAGACTTTAACAGTGGAAGGGCTTGACATCAGTCAGTTTCCATCTCCAACTATGTTCTCAAAAAAAAAAAAAAAGTTTTCCTTCTCCAACTTATTATACAGGAATGCCGAATTCTGGAATATCAATGTTATATGTTACGATTAGTTGCGTTCTTTGCCCATTATACTCTTTATAATTATTTTTATAGTCATTTTATATTCTCTTTTTTTCTGTTTTTTTTTACAGTCTCATAATTTAAGAAATATTTAGAAAATAATATAACTGCATTGTTTCCTTCTCAAATTTAAAATACTATATAAAAGAATTCCCTCTGTCACAAACCCAACAAAATAATAGGTTCAAAATGCCTGTTTTCTTCTCTCTAATATCAGGGATTTCTTTAAGCATTAAGACAAAGATGAATGAAAATTAAAATTAGCTTCTTCCTTACCGCTCCTAGTTGCGCATGCTAACCCTACCGTGAGGCTGATGCAGATCGTGAACAGCATGAGGAGAATCAAATTTATCGGATGGCGCTCACGGAAGTATATCATTGGCAACATCACTGTTTCATCAAGATGAAAAAAAGAAATATCATTAAAATAATAGATTTTAGCTAAAAATCCAGAAAACAAGGGAGAATTCATCAAGATGTCAAATATACCGAGGAATGGGGCGACGATGATCAGAATAACGACGGCGAATGAGGCGGGGGTGCGGGCAAGGACGAAGCGGTGAATGGCCGGGACAAACATAAAGATGCAGGCGACGACGACGGTGAGCAGAATCTGGAGGGAGACGATGGTGTAGATCTTTCGAACGAAGGCCCACCGAAGCTGTGGGTTCTCGATCATGTCGGGGTACAGAGCGTCACCGCCCAACCCGCCCTCGATGTCGTGCTGCTTGTTCTTCCCCATCTCACGCTCGAAGGATAGCAGGTGATGGCCCAAGGGATTGGATTAGAATGGAGAGAAGGGAGCCGGGGAAGGGGTTGAGAGGAAGGTGGAGGGGCGGAAGACAAAGGTGGAGAAGCCCGACCACCGGTCACGGAAACGAGAGAGGCGGGTGTTGAAGTAGAGAGAGGATTATTGAGAAAACCGACCAAAAATTATGTGATTATAATTAATTATAAAAATATTATAATTAATTATTAAAATTTAAAATTTAAAAAAATTTGTTGCGATTAATTCTTTAATATGCCCTTCAAAATAAAGCTACAAAGAAGATACTAATTTTGACCCATAATTTTTGAAAGCGGCTTTATGAAAGCATTTGGTAAGAGCGTCCATAAGTTGATTTGTTAAGAAAATGTAAGTAATACGAAGAGCACTTGACTGAACTTGATCCCAAATAAAGTAATAGTTTTGCCACATGTTTCATGATCGAATGAAAGATGGATTAGAACTGAGATAGGTGGCAATAACATTGTCACAATAGATAACATGCGGTGTAGGAAGGGTGATGCTGAGCTATGTGAGAAAGGAATAAATCCAATTGATTTTTGAAGTAGTGGCAGCAACTGATTGATACTCGGCTTATATGGATGATCGAGCAACTGTACGTTGTTTTATGGATGATCAAGAAATAGGATGACGACCAAAATAGACAATATAGGCACTCGTAGAGGTATAATCATTTTTGTTGCTAACCCAATCTACATCTGAGAAGGTACGAAGAGAAAGTGAATTTTTCTTATGAAGAAATAATCCATGAGTTAATGGTGGCATCGAAGTAGTCATTTTGCAGCATTCCAATGTTCAGACGTTGGGTAATGTATGAACTGAGAAAGCGTGTTAACAGTATATGCGATGCTTCAATGAGTGAGGCAAAGATATTGTAAACTACCAACAATTGTTCTATATTTTGTGTAGTCAGTAGAGATGGGCACTGGGTCAGGCCACCCATGGCTCGGCTTCTTATGAAGAAATAATCCATGAGTTAATGGTGGCATCGAAGTAGTCATTTTGCAGCATTCCAATGTTCAGACGTTGGGTAATGTATGAACTAAGAAAGCGTGTTAACAGTATATGCGATGCTTCAATGAGTGAGGCAAAGATATTGTAAACTACCAACAATTGTTCTATATTCTGTGTAGTCAGTAGAGATGGGCACTGGGTCAGGCCACCCATGGCTCGGCCCAGCACGACACAAACCGAGCCGTGCCTGGCACGGCCCATTAAAAGGGGTCGTACCGGCCTTGAAAAATCTAGCCCGCAGACTAAGCCCAGCATGACTCATTAGGGCCGGGGCTGGCACGACCCAGGCGTGCCAGGCACAACACGACCTACGTGCCAGCCTGGCATGGCCCACAAGGGCCTAATTCTCTTAAAATATTTTTATATAAAAAAATATTTTTTATATAAATTAAAAAATTATTAGCAACAAAGTATTTATTAATATGAAGCCACCTTAATGGTAGGGGGTTTGGCATAAACCCATACTAGTTTATTAATTTAAAATAAAAATGATGCATGAAGGGAAGGGGGCTAGGCCTGACCTCAAGAGCACAACAAGAAAGGAGAAAAAAATAGAGATGACTCACTTTAATAATTAAAAAAATAAAAATATATAATTATAAAAATAGAGATGACTCTCATCAATAGTATTTATATCATCGTCATCTTCGTTGGTTAAGTCATGTCTACCTTTATCTTGAAGCCTTATCTTAGCATCCAACCAATCTTTGAAGCAGAGAAGCATCTCAACCGTGTCGCCAGTCATCCTACTTCTCTTTTTGTCTATAGCACGCTGTCCTGCACTGAAAGAGGATTCCGATGCTACTGTAGATATCGACACAGCTAAAATATCACATGCAATAGCAGACATAACAGGATATTGATTTCTAACATTCTTCCACTAAGCTAATATATTTCGATTCTCTATTTAATTTTCATCTAATGCAGACTGAAATCATTTCGTAAATAAAATTCTAGTTTACTACTTAATAATGAAGAGGATAAAGATGAAGAAGATGAAGCATGTGTGTGTCTTCTTTATGCTATGAATGAAAAAATAAATGATGGACGAGAACTAGAAAAAGAAGCAAAGCTTTGTGCAGGTATTCTAGATCCATGAATTTTTCATCATATAAAGCATAAATATCATGAAGAAGTCGTGTTACCTCATTTTTAGCACGTTCAGGATCTTTAACCATATTTTCACAATATGCATCAATTAAAATTAGTACGCCAATTAATTTAACTCTAGTATCAAAAATAACATCTAAGTTATGCAAAGGATATATCCTATCTGTTGGGGATATTGTTGAAAAATTATATGCCCCAATCTTATTGATTTTGATGATTACCAAAAGCCATGTGTACATTAAATGATGTAATGAGTTTATTTACATGAGCAATGAATTTATTTAGAACAATGAATGAGAATGTTAAAGTATAACTTTAATCAAATTGAAAGTAACTTCAAGTTCAATGTTTAAGCTTTCAAAAAGAAATTTAATACTTAATATTTTAATCAATGAGTTTTTGGAACATTTCTTGAATTGATTCCTAATGTCAATTTTATTATATTCAAGTCAAAATAATGATTTAAAATGAATCTGGAACGAATTTAAAGTCAATCAGAAAACTTTCTGATTTTTGATACGTTCCGGAGCCGACTCTTGAGTTTCAGAGTCGACTCCACTCAGAGTACAGAAATGACTATCTGTCTCGAGTCGACCCACGTAATTTCTTGAGTCGACCCCGATTCTGTCGAGCCGACTCCATGACTGTGCGAGTCGACTCCGCTCAGACACCAGAGGTATGTTTTTCTGAGCATTTCGCGAGTCGACCCCCAACTTTTCATGAGTCGACCCCCGACTGTCAGGAGTCGACACTTTACTTTTGATGAGTCGACCCTTAACTTTCTGAGTATTTCTATTTTTGGTATCATGACCTCGAGCCGACTCGCGGAAAGCAGGAGTCGACTCCAGCAAATCTGGGCGAGATTTTCCGAATGCCAACTCAGCGTCAACGGTAAGATTTTTAATTAACGGCTATTTTTCTTTGTTTCTAACGGCTATATTTTTGCAGAATCTATAAATAGAGAAGCCGTTTTCAAATCAAAGATATACAAACTGAGAGATATTCATTTCAAGAGAAAAGAAAAGAAAAATCGAAAAAACAGAGCTTCATTTGAAAAAATCCGTGATTCAAAATAGAGTGAAAGAAAGAGTGTGAAATCAAAGGAAGCTCCTTCTGTGCTCAAGCTCAACAATCCAAGGAAGCTTCAGAAGAAAATCCAAGAGCTATTCAAGAGCATCTCAAGTGATTTTCAACACTCAAAGAAAAGAGAAAAGCTCAAATCAACTCCAACATACATTCCGTGAAGAATCCGAGCTGAGGCCCGATTCTACACTTCAAAGGAGTTGAGGAAAAGAGGAAAAGAAGAAAAGCTCAAAGCCAACCAACTGCAAATCAGGCTTTTCTAAACTTTATTCTTATATTTGTTTATCTGCTCATTAAGGAGCTTTGTAATTGAAAAAATCATTTCTATTATTTGTGCCTAGTTCAATCTGGGGATTGAACTAGAGGAGGTAGTCTTACCTCGGTTCAAGCTTGGTTAAGCTTGTGTTAGGGGTTTTTGTGCTGGTGAGCCCTTGAAAACCAGCTGGGTTCGTTGTGATCCCGGAAAACAACAAGTTAGAGTTGTGAGCTTGTAAAACAACTCGGCTGTAATCAAGGAAGATTATAGTGTGGACCCAAGTGAATCTTGGGAGTGGACGTAGGTGTTGGATACACCGAACCACTATAAAATCTTTGTGTTTGCCGTGCTTCCATTGACTCTTTCTCTATCTCTTTTATTCACTGCACTTTGTATTTGCATTGCTATTGCCTTCATTCTTATTAAGCAAACTTTTTTAAAAGGCTAATTTTTAAAGAACCCAATTCCCCCCCCCCCCCCCTCTTGGGTTGTCATCTGGGCCAACAATTGGTATCAGAGCTAGTGCTCATTAGATTTTGATTACACGATCAAGAGCTAAAGTTCCAAATGGCAACACAAGTTGGATCATTTGCTGAAGGTCATTCTACGAATAGACCTCCACTGTTTAATGGTTCAAATTATTCATATTGGAAAGCTAGAATGAGGATATTCATTCAAGCTTCTGATTATGAGCTATGGGGTGTTAGAATCAATGGACCTAGTACATCCACATATGTTATATAGATGGCACTATTGTTCCTAAGCCTGAAAGGGACTAGAATAATAATGATAGGAAAATGGCACAGCTTAACGCTAAAGCCATGAATGTCTTATATTGCTCCTTAGATGCTAATGAGTTTAATAGAATCTCCACATGTAATTCCGCAAAGGAGATTTGGGATAGATTAGAGGTTACCCATGAGGGTACCAATCAAGTAAAAGAATCTAAAATTAATATTCTTGTTCATAAATATGAATTATTTAGCATGAAACAATCTAAAACCATTGCATGCATGTACACAAGATTTACAGATATTGTTAATGGTTTGAAAAGTCTTGGTAAGACATATACTAACTCTGAACTTGTTCGAAAAATTCTTAGGTTATTACCAAGATCATGGAAAGCAAAAATGACAGCAATCCAAGAAGCTAAGGACCTCAACACTTTACCCTTAGAGGAGCTTCTAGGATCTCTTATGACCCATGAGCTGACTATGAGGCAGCATGTAGAGGAGGATACAAAGAAAAAGAAAGTAATTGCCTTCAAAGCTGCAAAAGAAGAAGAGAGCAGCAGTGATGATGATGATGATAATGATGAAGAGACTGCTCTCTTAGCAAAGAAATTTAAAAGATTCATGAGGAGAAAGAAACCCTTCCATAAGAAAAAATTTGGAGCTAAGTGGGAAGGAGAAAAGGATAAAAACAAGGACAAGGACAAAGAAAAAGAGAAAGACCCCTTGACGTGCTATGAGTGTAATAAACCGGGGCACTTTAGGAATGAATGTCCTAAATTGAAGAAAGCCTACAAAAAGAAAAAGAAGACTTATGTGGCGACTTGGAGTGACAGCGAGGAATCTTCTTCCGAAGAAGAAGAACAAAAGGAAGTCGCAAACGTATGTTTCATGGCGAACGACAACGATGAGGTAAGTTCCGATAACCCTTGCGATGAATTTGCTTTTGATGAACTATTCGATGCTTTTAATGAACTTGTAGGGGATTTCAAGGTTTTGAAAAAGAAATATAAGATTTTGAAAAATGAAAACTTAACTTTCATTCAAGAAAAGGAAAATCTTAATAATGAGGTTAAGAAACTTAAATCTGAAAATGAAATTTTGATAAAAGAAAAAGAATCAATCTCTAATGAAAATGATAAACTAAGGAAAGAGGTTGAAAAACATAAGAACATAGTTGATAAGTTTACATTAAGCTCAACTAAACTAGACATATTATTAAATAGTCAAAAAGCAGTTTTTGACAAAGCCGGATTAGGATATAACACTTTAAGAAAACAAAAATCACTTAAAAATATTTTTGTGAGTGCTAGCCAAAGTAATTTTACATGCTTTAAATGTAATCAAAAAGGACATAAATCTTATGAATGTAAAATTCTAAAACCTAATAAAAACCTGAATATTAAAGGAAAGAAAATATGGGTTCCGAAAGGAACAATAATTATTGCTACTAACCATGAAGGACCAAGAAAGCTTGGGTACCTAAACATAAAGTCTGATTTCATTGCAGGAATGTCTTGTGGCCAAGAGATCAAAGAGAAAGTGGTATCTTGATAGTGGCTGCTCAAGACATATGACGGGTGACAAAGAAGAATTCATCACCCTTGAAGAAAAGAAAGGAGGAGTTGTTATATTTGGCGACAATGGCAAAGGCCAAATCTTGGGGTTTGGTAACATTCAAATAACTCCCTCCATATATATTGAAAATGTACTTTATGTTGATGGTTTAAAGCATAACTTAATAAGTATAAGTCAATTATGTGACAAAGGTTTTAAAGTTTCATTTGAATCTTCTTTATGCACAGTAGCTAATCCCATTGATAATAGCATTATTTTTATTGGAAATAGAAATGGCAATGTATACATGATTGATTTAGACAAATTGTCTACTAATAATCATTGCTTAGTTGCTAATAATGCTAATATGAATGAGATTGGTTGGCTGTGCATCGAAGATTAGGTCACACAAGCACACACCTGATTTCAAAACTAATCAGAATGGATTTAGTAAAAGGTTTACCTAAATTAGATTTTAAAAATAACAAAATATGTGATGCATGTCAGTTTGGAAAACAAACAAGAAGTTCTTTTAAATCTAAAAATATTGTTTCAACTTCTAGGTCATTAGAGCTACTTCACATGGACCTTTTTGGACCAACTAGAACCACAAGTCTAGGAGGAAAGAAATATGGTCTTGTGATAGTAGATGATTACTCTAGATTCACTTGGGTAATGTTTTTAGCTCACAAAGATGAGACTTTCTTGATATTCATGAAATTCTTCAAGAAAGTAACAAATGAGAAAAACACTACCATAGTGTCTCTAAGAAGTGATCATGGAACTGAATTTGAAAATCACTTATTTGAAAGTTTTTGCAATGAAAATGGTATTAATCATAACTTTTCTGCACCTAGGACCCCACACAAAATGGTGTAGTTGAAAGGAAAAATAGGACTCTAGAAGACATGGCCCGTACCATGCTATGTGAAAGTAAACTCCCGAAATACTTTTGGGCGGAAGCTATTAACACAGCATGTTACATCCTAAATAGAGCTTTAATAAGACCTATTTTAAAGAAAACACCTTATGAATTATGGCATGATAGAAAACCCAACATTAAATATTTTCATGCATTTGGTTGTAAATGTTTTGTTCACAATAATGGTAAAAACAATTTAGGGAAATTTGATGCTAAATCTGATGAAGGAATATTCTTAGGATACTCTACAACTAGTAAAGCATATAGAATATTTAACAAGAAAACTTTAGTTGTTGAAGAATCCATTCATGTAGTTTTTGATGAGTCTTTAGCAACTCGTTCCGAAAAATTTGATGATGAAGAAGATACAAACTTAATTGAAAAAGATCTTGAAAAATTAAATATTGATCAAGAACAAGACGCTAAAGATAATGATTCACCTAAGGATGATGATACTAATACTAATCATAATGATGTAGATCTACCTAGGGATTGGAGATATGCTTATAGTCACCCTAAGGAATTGATTATAGGTGATCCATCTCAAGGAATAAGAACTAGATCATCTATGAGAAACATTAGCAATCATCTTGCATTTGTATCACAAATTGAACCTAAAACTATTGAAGAAGCTGAAAAAGATAATAATTGGATGTTAGCAATGCAAGAAGAATTAAATCAATTCACTAGAAATAATGTATGGACCTTAGTTGAAAGACCTAAAAATCATTCTGTTATAGGATCAAAATGGATATTTAGAAATAAACTAGATGAAAATGGCATAGTAATTAGAAACAAAGCTAGATTAGTTGCAAAAGGATATAATCAAGAAGAAGGTATTGATTTTGATGAAACCTTTGCACCAGTAGCTAGATTAGAAGCCATTAGACTATTACTTGCATTTGCATGTCATATGAATTTTAACTTATTTCAAATGGATGTAAAAAGTGCTTTTCTAAATGGATTTATAAATGAAGAAGTATATGTAGAACAACCACCAGGTTTTGAAGATCACGAATTTTCAAATCACGTTTTTAAATTGCACAAAGCATTATATGGTTTGAAACAAGCACCTAGAGCTTGGTATGATAGATTAAGTAAATTTTTAATTGAAAATGATTTTATAAGAGGAAATGTTGATAAAACATTGTTTTTGAAAAGAAAAGGTAAGGATTTATTAGTAGTTCAAATATATGTTGATGATATCATTTTTGGTGCTACTAACAATCTTCTATGTCAAGAGTTTGCTAAGTTGATGCAGGGCGAATTTGAAATGAGCATGATGGGAGAACTCAACTTCTTCCTTGGACTCCAAATCAAACAAAGCAAAGAGGGAATCTTTATCAACCAAACAAAGTACACAAGAGAAATTCTAAAGAAGTTTGGTATGGAATCAATCAAACCCTCGGAACACCAATGAGTCCTTCATGCAAGCTGGACAAAGATGAAGAAGGTAAGAAGGTTGATCAAAAATATTATCGAGGTATAATCGGATCCCTACTTTTCTTAACTGCAAGTAGACCAGACATAATGTTTCTGTTTGCTTATGTGCTAGATTTCAGTCTGAACCTAAAGAATCACATTTAATTGCTGTTAAAAGAATACTAAGATACTTAAGTGGAACAAAAAATGTAGGTTTATGGTATTCTAGAGACTCAACATTAAATCTGATTGCATACACTGATTCTGATTATGCTGGATGTAAGTTAGATAGAAAAAGCACAAGTGGTGCATGCCAATTCTTAGGAAGTAACTTAATCTCATGGTTTAGCAAAAAGCAAAATTCAGTTGCATTATCAACTACTGAAGCTGAATATGTTGCAGCTGGAAGTTGCTGTGCTCAAATCCTATGGATTAAGCGACAACTTGAAGACTATGGTATCACACTTGATAAAACACCTATAAGATGTGATAACACAAGTGCAATCAATCTAACTAAAAATCCAATTCAACATTCTAGAACCAAACACATAGAAATTAGATATCATTTTATAAGAGAACATGTTGCAAATAATGAAATATGTCTTGATTATGTTAATACTGAAGAACAATTAGCAGATATATTTACAAAACCTTTAAGTGAAGAAAGATTCTGTTATCTTAGAGGAGAGTTAGGGATTTGTGATCCATTAGAATGAATTTGAAACCCCTAAGGAAATTTTATCTAAAATTCTTTCAAATCCTTGATCTTTAAGGAAATCTTATCTAGAATTCACATCTAATTGATCTATTCAAATCCAATGATTATTTTATCAATTTTTATGATCAATTTCCAGACACATTTCAGAAATTTCATGTTTTTGCTCTGAAATGGTCTCGGAGCCGACTCGGTGAGTATCGGAGTCGACTCCAGGTTTCTACTGAAACTCTTGAGTCGACCCCTTCTCGGCGCGAGTCGACTCCACTTCGGGATGGTTTTCTGTGACTGTCCGGAGTCGACCCCTCGCTTTGCGGGAGCCGACTCAAAGTGGTCCCAGGTCGATTTATCTAGGGCAGAGTCGACTCGCCGTTCATTTCTATCGTCTCAATCTCTCCAAATACTCTCTCCAAAATATCTCCTGACCTTCCAAATTCCCAAAAATCGCTGATTAACCCTTCCAAGAGATCAATGGCCCCTAAAACTCGAGGATCTAACCTTGGTGCGGCCGGAGTGAAGAGGAAGAGGGCTGTAAGGAAGACGGTGAGGCGTCCTGTTCGTGAGCCTTCACCTAGCTCGGATTCAACCTCATCTTCCTCAACTCCAAATGCTTCTCCATCTACAGCTCCTTCTCAGGTAGATAGACTCGCCGATAGAATTATAACTACGGGGAGGAAATTAAATTTTGAAGATAGAAAAAATAGAAAAGCTATGATGGCTTCAAGATCTATGCAAATTAAAGAATGAATGAAAGAAATAATCGAATCTTAAACTTAGCAATGTTCAAAAGAGTCAAGTTCAATATATATATATATATATATATATATATATGCGCACGCACGCGCATTGAACTTTGCTACATGTGAGCGTAGCTACATTTTACACCATCTTATTCTTTTATTTTTTTCTTTTTTATCTTTAAGATTTGTTAACGGTATGAATTTAAATACAGAGAAAATGATTAAATTTAGATTTGACTATATTTAAATATAGTTAAATTTAAATTTTTTTTTTCTTTTTTTTTTCTCTCTTTGTATATATATAAAAGGATGACATAAATGGAGTAATAGTCTTACTGGTACGGTTTAACAACACGAGAACGGCGGCAAACAAAAGGGGCTAAGGAAGTTGAAGTCATGGCCTCTCCTTGCTGCCGGAATGTGCAGAGACTAAGACTAGCAATCACCACCGCCGTGAGAATAGCAGCTTCCAAAATGATCTTCACTATTTAGACCTAAGAACTCTTAGCATCAATATTATGTTGGAATTATAATTTGTAATTTTCAAGAGCAGAACTAATCTAGAGGAATATTAGTAGAATTCAGCCTAAGTAGTTGGGAATTAATGAGACTCTTCACCTCCCAAGATACTTGGAACTAGAACACATTAAGTCTGCAAAATTTTCAGAGCATTTAGCAGCAATTATAAATTCTCTAGATCAGTTCTGGCTAAATAATAAGCCTTCTAGCAACTCATAAACAGTACGCTAGTTGCTAGCCACAAACACATTCATTCAGCTGCAACTTCATACAGAAAACTTCTGCATTTAAAAACACTCTATGTTATGCTCTGCTTTATGTATTCTGCAACAGTCTGATTTCTAAGTTGTAATCAAATCCTAAAAGAAGTTTATACCTACATATCTTTTGCATATTATACTTCATTTCCATCTTTTTATTTCCTTTGTTTCTTTTCATTAATTTTCTTTTGTGTGCGTAAAAGAAGAGGAGCTTTAGGAGTTACGAGGAAAAGCCATACCTCGAAATTAATATTGATGTCTATTCAGAATGAGTTTGGAATTTAGGAGTCGTCTATTTTTATTTGGAAATGGTAAAGATTGTCATCAAACCTAATAGTTTTATGACGTTGAGAGAATTCTTTTCTTTACAAACAGAATACACACAAGGCTGTTGCTGAGGAATGTTAGCAGCGCCTTCTTATCTGTATTTTTCCTTGATAAGTGAGTGCTATCTCTACCAACAAGCAATCAACAGTAGGCAATGCATGAAAGCAGCTTCTCAGATGTACGGAGACATGAAGCCATGTCTCTTTCCGATTGAAACAGATACCAACTGCTTAGTTTTACCATATATGTCTACTTTTGGCTGATGGGAATCCAATTCCCAAAGTTGCAGCATCCTTGCCAACCAGTTGACAAATGAGCTTAAAAATGATATTAATCAAAGGAACTGCAATTAAAATCCCCAAAACAAAAAAGTTTCAGTAGACCAATCGGATGCATCAAAACTTGATGATTTTGACTCAACATATCCACCTCGTCGACTATTGAAACTGTGGTATCCTAAATATACTCCCTCATTCAATGAAAACAAAGTGTTCTGTGCTTATAATTCATGTTTATTTACTACATTGCATTATAAAAATAAAAGTTTGTTTGAACGGAAAAAAAAAAAAAAAATTGTTATGTGCTTGTTGAAATGAAAAAGAAAGTATTATATGCTTATTATAACTAATTTTATCCATTTCTATCCATTCTGGAGCACATCAATCAATTATTCGAAGATGCATCAATCCATTGTTAACAAAATGATGGTACAAGATTCTTCTTCAGATACCATCCTAATGCTTCAATTCGATGCTGACTCAAAGAATTTTTTTTTTCAAAAGTTTTGATCCTATAGCGCCTAATACAAAAAGCCTCTATTAAAGAGGGAATTACACAGCTACTTTCTCAGAAGCTGAGAACTTATAATTTTTTTTTTTTTTATAAACAAGTTCTTAACCCCACAAACAAAACAAAATTAATTTATTTATTAAAAAATGCATACATTTATGTTATACCTAATTTATAATATCATACTATTACAACTATATTATTTTATTATTTTATTATCATATAATTTCATAATATTAATTATATTATATTAATATAAAAGTATTAAAGTATTTTTATTTAAATAATTAAAAATGGCTAGTTTGTGCAACTGACTTGCACCTTATCTTTAATATCATATATATTATTTTTTATTCACTTTACAAAAACATCCATGGAGCCGCTCAATAACTTGTGCTTTATGAACCTTTTTCTCAAGAACAATGAAATATTTCACATTCATTTGTTTTATAAAATTTATTTTAAAAAAAATTCATTTCCTTATGCAAGCATTTTTTGAATATATATGTTTAGAAATTATCTTACCATTTTTTATTTTTTGCTCCATTAAAAGTTTGTAATCTTGTCTTCCAATTAACATACTAAAAGGTTCCGTTTAGTGAAGCTGTTAGTGATAATGCTTTTGAGAGTATACCCTTTGGAGTAGAGCTTTTGAAAAAGTTGTTATTATTTGGTAGTCACATTTTTTTAAGTATTGTAAGACTTTAACACTATTTGGTAACCAAATTAACAAAAGGCCATTATAATAAAAATTATGAAAGATATTGTATTATACTTTCAATTATTTAATCTATTAAAAAATTATTATTATAAGTTATTCTAATAATACTATAATATAATTATAATTATATTATATTATATAGTAGCTGTTGGTTTAGGAATAGACGCAAGCAACATTCTTAAAGCACTATTTCTTTGCTTTCTTTTTTTCAAATTAAATTCGACTTAGCTAGCTAGCCTTGAATTTTTCTTTAATTAGTTCTTTTGGCAAAAGAAAGATGCTCCAGGGATAATGAAAAAGAAAAGCGATCAAAGTTCCAAGATGGATGATAGAAAGTAACCATAGGGGTTTGCATGCTCAGGGAAAAAAAAAAAAAAAAAAAAACCAGCCGCTACATATATATATATATATATATATATATATATGGCCACAAATATGAGATGCACAGTACTGTAACGGTTATAAAACTAGTTGATGCAAGGCAACTATATATAAAATTATCCGGTTCGGAATTGCACTGATGGTTTCTTGGATCATTAATTTGTAAATAAACATTAATATCCAATCGAATCGAAGAACTTGATGGTCTTCGGGAGTTTCTGGCTCTGAATGCTGACGAAGAGAAAAGAAAAAAATTAACGCTTAATTTGGCAATTCATGACGAACTCATGATATTCCAAGTTTTTGGTTGGTGAATCCGTGATCCAAATAATTAACTGGGTCTACAAATTAAATGTGCTACGCTTCTAAAGATATCTATCTCTTTATACAAATTATTATATATTTGAATTTGGTTTTTTTTATATTATATAATATAATATAATTTTCGATTATTAAGATAACTATCGAAATATATATATAGCGAAGAAAGAAAAAGAAGAATATCTTCTTAAAGTTATGTTCGAAAATGCAAATGCGCGGGCAGTGGCAAGAGGTGGCCGGCAAAAACCTACGCCGAGGACTCATGCAGTCCGGGTGGCCACGATCGCCCAGACTGGCCGGGGACACCGTACGTGCTGCACCTGGCCGTGTCCAGCGGCGTGGAATCGAACGTGAAGCTGCTTGTGGACAGAATCGCCTCTGAAGATCGATCGCAGGCAGCAGAGATCATGTCCTGGGGGGGGATCGAGAACGAGAGGGCAGGGCGAGGCGACACACCGCTAGCTGCACCTGGCTGCATGCGCGCGGGCGCGGCTCTGGGGATGGATGGAGGGACTAGCTAGGAGGCAATATGCCCTCTGCCCAGAGCTGGTGGTCGAGGCTCGAAATAATTAGCAATTAAGGCGAGACGCCCCTCTTCTCAAGGCCGCGCGCCACGGCCAGATGAAAGCCTGGGAAATTAAATTGCAACGTTTGGGGAACAGAAATTGAACAACAAATTGCAAGAGGCTTGCTAAGTTTGGGGAACAGAAATTGAACAGATCATGATGCCGCAACCTGAGAGCGAAGGAATGCACCTTAAAAAAAAAAAAAAAAAAAAAAAGATCATGAGGTAGAGGAGATGGGGGCTTCAAATCGAGTCTTGATTGTTTGGGTTAGGGTTAAGTCTAAAATAGAATCCAAAGCTTGGTTCAAGTTTACAGCTTGAGCCTGAATCTTAATTTGATCTTGATCCAAATTTGTTATTAGAATCTTCTATAGTACTTTTTCGGGCCAAGTCTTACATTTTGCACCAATTTAATTGACTAAGAATTTTGAGTTAGTTGGGTCAATTCACATCAGGATTGATTGAACTTTGGGCTAGACTTGAGCTTGGGCCATGATTTGGGAGGAAAAAAAAAATATCAGGCTGAAGCTTGGCCTAAAGCCTCCAAAATATTTTTGAGGTAGGCTTGCGTAAGGTATGACACAAATTGATTAATATCTAGTTAGGGATGACAATCCTGTCCTGACCCACTTTGATTGGGATGGGCTCTCTAACTTTTGACCAGGTTCGTGGTCACTTGTGTGGAGAACCAAAAAATTTATAGTTGGGATTGGGACATGGCTAGTATATATATATTTCTCTCTAAAACCCACCTTAAAATCTACCCTAAATTCATGCAGCAACAACAGCAATACTTTAATCGCAAATTAGTTAAGATCGGCTATATATATGAGTTCCCTTTTTTTCATTCATCTCAATTTTTGGTTATATTTTCTATAAGATGTAAAGATTTTAAATTATTTTTATCACTTTCTTCGATGCAATTTTTAATCTATTTCTACATCTTTTTTCTTTGATATTTATTAAATCACTTCTTCACACAGATGTATCTTTAACTTTATATTGAACATGTTCAAACTATATAAGTCAGTCGTTCTTTAATTTATCCTTAATTAACTTTATTTTTTTATTCTACCTTTTCTTGTATTATCATACATTTATCTTAATATTTTTATTTCAACTATATTCATCTTATGTATATGCAATTTTTTAATTGTTCAATATTTTATATCATAGAGCATAGTCGATTTCATGATTATCTTATAAAATTTTTCCTTTAACTTGGTAGTTACTTTATCATTATCCAATATTTTAGTTGCACATCTCTATTTCATTTAATATGCTTGAATCTTATAGATGATATCATTATCGATCTCTCATTCTTTATGAATAATTGATCCTATATACTGAAAATGATCACTTTTAATAACTTTATGGTCTTCAGTTTTTACTTTACATTCATCTCTATTTCTAATTATACTAAAATTATATCTCATATGTTTTATTTTTATCTTATTCTAAAATCTTTAGATTCTAATACATTTCTTTATAATTCTAACTTACAATTTATTTTAATCTTAGTTTCATCCACTAGTACTATATCATTTACAAATAATAAGCACCATATAGTATCATCCTCAATATGTTTAGTAAGCTCATTCATAATTAAAGCAAAAAATAAGGATTAAGAATATATCTTTAAAGTAAACCTACTGTTGCAGCCGAATCACGTACGATGAGCGTCGGGTAGGCTAGGATTGCTGCGTGCGCAGAGAAGTCGCCGTCTTCCTTCTAGAGCCTGCAAAAAGTCCCAGATCGGTGGTTCCGATGGGGACCCTCCGACGCCCAAGTCAGTGAGTCGTCCAACAGGGATATGATTTCTGTGTAAAATTCTTAAAGAGGAAGTCAGAGAGAGAGTCCCCTTGCATGCAGCTCGGGTCCTCCTTTTATATCTGTCGAGGATCCCGTTTACCTCGTTCTATTGGAACCGTCGAATCTGTCCCGTTGTGATGTCTCACTGAACGGCAAGTCGTTGGACTGTTGCTGAATAAGGGCCGCTTATAGCGGTAACTGCCGATCAGGCTAACACTTGCCCGTGATTTTGGTGAGCGAGGTGCTTGGCAGTAGGCCTTAGATTACGGGATCGGTTGCATGAGACTAGTCATTGTGTATGTGGGAGAGATACTGAAGGCCGACGCTGGGAGCCGACGCGGGAGGCCGGAGTCAGTGCAGGAGGCCGGAGCCAAAGTCTCAGCACTGGAGGTCGGCGCTGATGGCCGATGCTGGAGGCCGACGCTGGACGCCTGTCCTTGGTGCCAATGCGTAGTTGGTCTGTGATGCCGACGCTGGGCGCCGGTCTTTGGTGCCAACGCGGAGTTGGTCTTTGGTGCCGACGCTGGGTGCCGGTCTTTGGTGCCGTCGCTGGAAGCCGGCACTGGAGGCCGACGCTGGAGGCCGGCACTGGACGCTAGAGGCCGGCACTGGAGGCTGGCACTAGGGGTCGGTGCTGGAGGTCTTGGGTTTTGTTGTCACATCATTACTTTCGAAAACCGCGCAAAAGATAATACTACCCAGGGGAAACGGTCAGCCGTATCAGATGCCCCCCCGCCCCTGAGATGGGTGAGCGTTTACCTATCCGCAAAAGAGGTGTCAATATCCTCTAGGCGGCCGGTTTTCACGTCATTATCTCACCTTTGTTGGGATTAGGGAGGATTTCCCTCGGGCAGTGTTACGAAAAGGCGAGCGGTATCATTGCGATAAGGTTAATGCCTCCCTTTTCATCGGTGGTCTTTTCGAGTTTTTCGCATTGGCAGGCCGTCGAAACACCTCCCAATTGAAGACGGACGCATGGTTGAATCGGATGATTGTGGGGTGTCTTGAGAGGGCGTTATGAGGACAAATAGCCCTCATCTTCCCATCCTCCCCATTTCTTCCGCTGCTGCCCCCTTTCGAGTCCGCCAGCGTTCCTCTGTTTCCTGTGTTCATTCTCTTCCCGTGCCCTGTTTTCGGCTCGAGATTTTCATGTTAGTTCCCATGGCTTCCTCACCTTCTTGCTCCATCTTTGGTTCCTGGGGGGGTTCCCACAATCCTTCTCAGACTTCCGATTCCTTGTCAAGCCAATGGTCCACCCCTTCTTCTAACCATTCTTCACCGGAGCAGCGACCAGTCAATCGTCCCCTAACCGGGACTCATCCGGTCGGTGGACGGATTTCCGTCCGGAGCCAGTCAATGGCTGCTGGTCCTTCTAGGGTTGCCAAGGAGTCCTCCGAAGGGACTGCGTCCTCTATGTCTGCTCAAGACATGGTAAACCTAAGGGCCAAGTATAGCTTCCCTTCAGACCTTTATCTATTCTTCCCTACCCCCGATGACAGGGTAACCTCTTCCCGTTCCGGAAGGGTTGCTTTGTACGGAGCCTTTTTTAAGGCCGGGCTCCGGTTGCCGATCCACCATTTTATTCTTAATCTTCTAGACCGGTACTCCTTGACTCCTTCCCAATTAGTTCCCAACTCCATCCGAACTATTGTCGGTTTTTTGGTACTCTGCCACTTGCAAGGCATTGAGGCCAGTATTTCTTTGTTCCGCAGCTTTTATACCCTTTGCAAACAGTCGGGGTGGTGGTCCTTCACCCCTAGGTCTAATAGGATTCTCAAAATGTGCCTTCCTACTTCCGTTAAAGGGTGGAAGGACAAGTTTTTCTTTGCGGACATCAGTGGGGTTCGTGGAAGCTGGGGGATACCCAACATCGACGCCAATAGGGATCCCTCCATCCTTCCACGAGACCGAATGGCGTTTGGGCAGCTTCTGACTGCCGACATCCCTCGGTGTAATATGCTTTTAGCCGAGGAGAATCTTCATCGTGCCGATTTAATTCCCGCGAGGGGTGAGCACTTGATCACTCGCCTCTCTTCTCCTCTGCTTCTCCTTTTCTCTCTTTCTTTTTTTTTTTTTTTAACTATCCTTTGCCTGTGTAGGGATGGCGCCGACACTTCATGAGCTTAAACAGGCGGCCACCAGGAAGAGGAAGGCTGCAGGGAATGCGCCCCCTGCCGAAAGAAGGGCCATTGCTAAAGTTCCAAGAAGGGCCGACACGGGGAGGGTTGGTGCCGGGAAGGCCGACGCGGGGAGGGCCGACACTGGAGGGGCCAAAGTCGTGAAGCCCCTGCGTACAAAGGTTTTGAAGAAGGGCAGCCCTAAAAGGGCCGACGCTGGAGAGACCGAGGCCAAGGGGGCCAGAACTGTGGAATCCTTGTATGCAGGCGAGGCAGCCCAAGCTCAGGCTGACGAACCTGTCATGGCAGACGTGGGAAGGGCCGAGACCGACGGGGAGGTGGCACGGAGTCAACCGGAGAGAGGATCTCCAGCTTTAGCTCCTCCCATTATCCTACTCGACCTTTCTCCCGAGGAGGAGGCGCCGTCGCCCTTGCCCAAAGCCTTAGAGACGGATAAAATTCCTGCGGCATTGGTGATGACTCCAGCCGCTACTCTGCCCCCCACGGGGGTAGCAGCTGAAGTGCCTCTGCCAG
Source organism: Calamus simplicifolius (assembly GCA_900491605.1). Lineage (NCBI taxonomy): Eukaryota > Viridiplantae > Streptophyta > Magnoliopsida > Arecales > Arecaceae > Calamus > Calamus simplicifolius. Next base: position 362,099 of record UESW01004944.1, on the reverse strand, counting down.
CCAAGGAGTCGGAGGCGGCAGGCTCAGAGGCGGAATCAGCCTCTGTAGGCCCGACGCCCAGGAAAGAGAGGGGCGTCGATCCTTCCTTCCAGTCGTTGTTGGCAAACCACGGCCGCTGGGCTGCACGAACCGTGGAGGAAGCCGCGGTGGTTGAGGTGCAAGAATATCTCCGGGGTCAGGGGAGAGTCACCTTCTTCCGCGAAGCATCGGTGGCGCATCTCTGGGTGAGCTTCTGCGCCATTATCATCTCTTTCCCTTCCCCTTTCTTTTTCTCATCTTGACATTTCCTCCAGGCCGTGAATTCTCTTGTTGCTCTTAAAAACCTCTGGACCCTGAGCGATACCGCCATTGAACAAGCACACGAGGAGATGTCGTCCCTCCAAGTCAAGGCGGAGAAGTCGGCAATGGCTCTGGAGGACACTCGGGCCACCCTGAAGGGTGAAATTGATGTTGCCCGGCTACGAGCCGAAAAGGCTGAGTATGCGCTAGAGGTTGCTCAGCGCCGCGCCGCCAATGAGCTAGATAATGCTCAGGTGGCCGAGGAGAAACAGAAAGCGGCCGAAGAGAAGCTGAAGGCGGCAGAATTGGAGGTGTGCGTCTTGAAGACCCAATTAAGTTCGGCCGCCGCTGAGACAAATGCAGCCCAAGAAGCCACCCGCCAGTACATAGCCGAAATTGCAGATCTGAAGGCAGCAGTGGCAGAGGCCCAGGAGAGGGCCATCAAAGCTGAAAAGAAGGGGGCCGAGGCCGTAGAAGATTTTAGAAAATCCAAAGCCTTCGACAAGGAGGTGGCCTAGTCAGCGGCGCTTGCTTATGACGCCGGCTTTCAAGACTGCAAAGTTAAAATCCATGAGCTCTACGACCTGGAGGATATTGAGGGACTGAAGCCTGATGATGTCCCTGAGGATGATGCCCCGGCTTCGGATGACCAGTAACAGCTTTCGGTTTCTCTTTTTTGTATCGATCTGTGCCTAACCTGAGTCGGCACCTTTGTAACCTTGCAACCATCAATGAATGTCTTTAATCCCTATTTCGCCCCTTTGGTTATTATTAGCTTTATTTATTCAAGCTGTCATGAATCACCCACCAATAGGGCTATGTAGAGTAGGTTACGTGAAATAGGATCGTGAGCTGCGACTGTCCCCAATGTGGGCACAAGGCCAACATTTGGTAGCGACATGGGCGTCAGTCACTGGGCGCTGGTCTTTGGGTGCCGGAACGGGTCCGGTTTTTGTTGCCGACGCTGGAAGCCGGTCTTTAGTATGCCGACACTGGGCGCCGATCTTTGTTGCCAACGCGGAGTTGGCTGATGCCAACGCGGAGTTGGTCTTCGTTGCGACGCTGGGCGCCGGTCTTAATGCCGACGCTGGGCGCCGGTCTTTGGTGCCAACGCGGAGTTGGTCTTCGTTGCCGATGCTGGGTGCCGGTCTTGGTGCCGACACTGTGCGTCGGTCTTCGTTGCCAACGCGGAGTTGGTCTTTGGTGCCGACGCTGGGCGCCGGTCTTCGTTGCCAATACGGAGTTGGTCTTTGGTGCCGACGCTGGACGCCGGTCTTCGTTGCCAACGCGGAGTTGGTCTTTGGTGCCGATGCTGGGCGCCGGTCTTCGGTGCTAACGCGAAGTTGGTCTTCGGTGCCGACGTTAGGCGCCGGTCTTTGGTGCCAACGTGGAGTTGGTCTTTGGTGCCGACGCTGGGCGCCGGTCTTCGTTGCCAACGCGGAGTTGGTCTTTGGTGCCGACGCTGGGCGCCGGTCTTTGTTGCCAACACGGAGTTGGTCTTTGGTGCCGACGCTGGGCGCCGGTCTTCGGTGCCAATGCGGAGTTGGTCTTTGGTGCCGACGCTGGGTGCCGGTCTTTGTTGCCAACGCGGAGTTGTCTTTGGTGCCGACGCGGAGTTGGTCTTTGTTGCCAACGCGGAATTGGTCTTTGGTGCCGACGCTGGGCGCCGGTCTTCGGTGCCAACGCGGAGTTGGTCTTTGGTGCCGACGCTGGGCGCCGGTCTTTGGTGCCAACGCGGAGTTGGTCTTTGGTGCTGACGCTGGGCGCCGGTCTTCGTTGCCAATGCGGAGTTGGTCTTTGGTGCCGACGCTGGGCGCCGGTCTTTGTTGCCAACGCGGAGTTGGTCTTTGGTGCAGACGCTGGGCGCCGGTCTTCGGTGCCAACGCGGAGTTGGTCTTTGGTGCCGACGCTGGGCGCCGGTCTTTGTTGCCAACGCGGAGTTGTCTTTGGTGCCGACGCGGAGTTGGTCTTTGTTGCCAATGCGGAATTGGTCTTTGGTGCCGACGCTGGGCGCCGGTCTTCGGTGCCAACGCGGAGTTGGTCTTTGGTGCCGACGCTTGGCGCCGGTCTTTGGTGCCAACGTGGAGTTGGTCTTTGGTGCCGACGCTGGGCGCCGGTCTTCGTTGCCAACGCGGAGTTGGTCTTTGGTGCCGATGCTGGGCGCCGGTCTTTGTTGCCAACGCGGAGTTGGTCTTTGGTGCCGACGCTGGGCGCCGGTCTTCGGTGCCAACGCGGAGTTGGTCTTTGGTGCCGACGCTGGGCGCCGGTCTTTGTTGCCAACGCGGAGTTGTCTTTGGTGCCAACGCGGAGTTGGTCTTTGTTGCCAACGCGGAATTGGTCTTTGGTGCCGACGCTGGGCGTCGGTCTTCGGTGCCAACGCGGAGATGGTCTTTGGTGCCGATGCTGGGCGCCGGTCTTTGGTGCCAACGCGGAGTTGGTCTTTGGTGCTGACGCTGGGCGCCGGTCTTCGTTGCCAACGCGGAGTTGGTCTTTGGTGCCGACGCTGGGTGCCGGTCTTCGTTGCCAACGCGGAGTTGGTCTTTGGTGCCGACGCTGGGTGTCGGCCTTTGTTGCCAACGCGGAGTTGGTCTTTGGTGCCGACGCTGGACGTCGGTCTTCGGTGCCAACGCGGAGTTGGTCTTTGGTGCCGACGCTGGGCGCCGGTCTTTGGTGCCAACGCGGAGTTGGTCTTTGTTGCCAACGCGGAGTTGGTCTTTGTTGCTAACGCAGAGTTGGTCTTCGTTGCCGACGCTGGGCGTCGGTCTTGGTGCCGACGCTGGCGCTGGTCTTTGGTGCCATCGCGGAGTTGGTCTTTGTTGCCAACGCGGAGTTGGTCTTCATTGCCGACGCTGGGCGCCGGTCTTGGTGCCGACGCTGGGCGCCGGTCTTTGGTACCAACGCGGAGTTGGTCTTTGGTGTTAAGCATACTCATTTAAGAACAAGACCATGTTGATTATTCATGTATCAAACCAATTCAAATTAATGACAGTAGAGTTCTATTGATAGTACCGGTGTAAGTTGTCGGCATTCCAAGTGCGAGGGAGCGGTTTCCCGTCTAGCTCTTCGACTTTGTACGCCCCATGGTGGAGTACTTCCTTAACACGGTATGGTCCTTCCCATTTTGGTGCCAACTTGCCCCCCTCTGTCGGCTTTGATACTTCAGCTCTTCGTAGGACAAGGTCTCCCGGCCGGAATGTCTTAGGTCGCACCCGAGAGTTGTAGTGCTTGGCCACTCGCTGACGGAATGCTGCCATGCAAAGCTGCGCCTGATCTCGCAATTCTTCCACCAAATCCAGATCAGCCCTTAGCTGGTTTGAGTTGCTTTCTTCGTGGTATAATTCCATCCGGGGACTAGGAGCTCCTATTTCCATGGGGATGACCGCCTCGATCCCAAAGACCAAGCTGAAAGGGGTTTCCCCTGTAGGTGCTCGCGGCGTCGTGTAGTGGGCCCACAGCACACTGGAAAGTTCTTCCACCCAGCGCCCTTTGCAGCTATCTAGCCTAGCCCTGAGCCCTTGGAGGATGATGCGATTGGCCACCTCGGCTGCGCCGTTGGTTTGGGGATGCCCAACTGAGGTGAATCAATGATGAATGCCCAGGCCATCATAGAATTCCCGGAAGGCCGTATTATCAAACTGTCGGCCGTTGTCCGTAACGAGGGTGTGCGGTAGCCCGAACCGGCACACTACGGATTTCCAGAAGAAATTCCTTACTTTGGCTTCCGTGATCTTAGCAAGAGCTTCCGCCTCGATCCACTTAGTAAAATGGTCGACTGCCACCACTAGGAACTTGCGTTGTCCGGAGGCAGGAGGGAACGGTCCCAGAATGTCCATGCCCCACTGTACGAAGGGCCATGGTGCAGCTAGAGGGGTCAGTTGAGACGCCGGTTGATGTTGAATGCTGGCATGCCGCTGGCAGCTGTCACATCTCTTAACGAGTTCGGAGGCATCCTCTTTCATTGTCAGCCAATAATACCCCTGACGTAGAGCTTTATATGCAAGAGCCCTGCCCCCCAGGTGGTTTCCGCATATCCCTTCGTGTATCTTTCGTAGTATATAACTGGCGTCGGTGGGACCGACACACCTGAAAACAGGGTATGAGAACGACCTTCGATAGAGCTTTTCCTCCATAATGAAAAACTTTGGGGCCCATCTTTTCAGTTTCCTAGCTTCGGCAGGGTCTTCTGAAAGGGTGCCTTCAGTAAAGTACCGGACATAGGCGTCCATCCAGGAGGGCTCCTGCTCCACTGGTGCAGTTTCTCTTGGTACTTTAATACTCAGAGCTTCTAAGTGCTCCACATAAGCCTTTCCCAACATCCCATCAGCTGAGGCGGCAAGACGGGATAAGGTGTCGGCTCTAGCATTCTCCTGTCGAGGAATGTAGCTGACGCTGAAATGTGTGAAGGGGGAAATTAGCGAGTGCACCATTTCTAAGTAGCGGGCCATGATGGGATCCCTTGCCTCGTATTCCTTTGTTATTTGGCCGGCAACCAGTTGGGAGTCGGTGAATGCCCTAAGGCGTTTCACGCAAAGCTCTCGAGCCAACCTCACGCCGGATAGCAAAGCTTCATATTCCGCCTGATTGTTAGTGGCTGGAAAGAGGAAGCGAAGTGCACATTCGGTCACAACCCCATCCGAGTTGGCCAAGATGAGGCCTGCTCCGCTCCCTTGAGAGTTTGATGCCCCATCCACATGGAGAACCCACTCATCATCACTGGTTCCGAGGGGCTGAGTGTCCGTAGGAGGTTCTTTAGGTGGCTCGATCCCCCAAGTACATTCAACCAAAAAATCTGCCAGGACTTGAGACTTCATGGCCGACCGGGGGCGGAAAGATAGATCGAACTCCCCCAGCTTGAGGGCCCACCTTGCCAGCCGGCCGGAAGTATCTGGACGAGCCAGAACTGCCTTCAGAGGCTAGTCTGTGATCACCGCGATCGGGTGGGCTTGGAAATACGGCCGCAGCCGCTGGGCAGACACGATCAATGCGAAGATGATTTTTTCCATATTTGAATATCGGGTTTCTGCATCATGAAGCACCTTACTCGTATAATATACTGGCCTTTGTGTGCCATTAGTGTCCACACGGACTAACACAGAGCTAACAGCCTCAGGAGAGGCCGCAAGGTATAGAAGGAGTTCTTCTCCACCCGTCGGCTTGGCTAGCAGTGGCAGGGTAGATAAGAATTCCTTTAACCCTTCGAACGCCTCCTGGCATTCTTTCGTCCATTCGAACTCGTTGATTCTGCGAAGCGCCTTGAAGAAAGGCAGACACCTTTCAGCAGACTTGGATAGGAAGCGGCTTAGGGCGGCTACTCTTCCTGTCAAGCGCTGTACTTCCTCTTATTGGCAGGAGGCCTCATGTCCAAGATGGCTTGGACTTTGTCTGGGTTTGCTTCGATCCCCCTCCGGGTCATCATGAAACCCAAAAACTTCCCAGCGGTCACCCCAAATGCACACTTGCGAGGGTTCAGCTTCATCTGGTACCGACGAAGGCTGTCAAAAGTTTCTGCTAGGTCCGCAATGTGGTCACCGGCATGAACGCTTTTTGTCAGCATATCATCCACGTACACTTCCATGTTACGCCCTATCTGACCTTCAAAGACCTTGTTCATCAGCCTCTGGTAAGTAGCTCCCGCATTCTTTAACCCGAAAGGCATTACCTTGTAGCAATACAGCCCCTTTTCAGTTATGAAGGAGGTAGCTTCCTCATCCGCCGGGTTCATCCGGATCTGATTGTATCCAGAGAAAGCATCCATGAAGCTAAGGACCTCATGGCCGGATGTAGCGTCCACCAGTTGATCGATTCGAGGCAGGGGAAAGTTGTCTTTGGGGCATGCCTTGTTGAGGTCGGTGAAATCTACGCACATTCTCCAGCTTCCATTGGCCTTGCGGACCAGAACCACATTAGCCAACCATTCGGGGTAGTGGACCTCCTGAATATGGCCCGCAACCATTAACTTGCGGATCTCCTCGTCGATAGCTTTCTGTCTGTCTGGAGCAAAGTTTCTCTTTTTCTGTCGGACTGGCCGACACCCTGGCTTGAGGTTAAGTTGATGGGTGATTACTTCTTCAGGGACGCCCGGCATGTCTGAGGATGACCATGCGAACACGTCAGTGTTGGCACGCAGGAAAGTAAGAAGTTGATGGCGTACTTCCTCTGGGAGCAATGCCCCCATCTGAACAGTCCTTGCCGGGTCATCACCCAAGGGGAGGGTTAGAAGGTGCTCTGCTGGCTCTCCCCTTCTTCCCAACTCCCTAGGATCGAGTGACTCAGAGGCTGTCGCTGACTCCGCGTTCAGCGGGCTGGGAGACAGATGGTAGCAAGGCGGAAGTGGGCTTTGCTCGCCCTCCATTTCTCCGATCCCTTCATTGGTGGGGAACCTTACCAATAATCTCTTAGTGGAGATCACGGCATCCAGCAGATTCAACCCCGACCTTCCCAAGAAGGCATTATAAGCCAGCGGGACCCGGACCACCAAGAAGTTTATGACCCCGGTGCTCTGACATGGAGGAGTTCCAGCCATGACCGGGAGAGCAATTTCGCCTTTGACGCTCACTGAGTCTCCCGTGAAGCCCATTAGCGGTGTGGCAACGGACCGGAGTAAAGACCTTGATAAGTTCATCCGAACAAAAGCCTCATAACTCAAGACATCCATAGAGCTCCCACTATCAATTAAAATTCTTTTTACAGGGTGTTTGGCTATAGTCATGGACACCACGACGCTGTCGTCATGTTTATTAACTACCCCATCTAGATCCTTTCCGAAGAAAGGTATTACAGAGTCTATTCCCTCTCGCGGCCTCTTCGAACCACCTTCCGCTCCCCAGGAGATCATAGCTATGGTCTTTTCAGTTGGGGTATTATCCACACCAGCCGGGCGACTCGGAGGCACCGGGGGACCCGATGCGGGGAGATTTCTCCGTCGAACAAATTTGCCCAGGTGACCTTGCTGAACCAGCTCCTCGATGGCCTTTTTAAGGTGGCGGCAGTCCTCGGTGTCGTGACCGTAGTCTCGGTGATACAGCAGTAAAACTCCTTGTTGCGGGGGGCCTTGGACTTCAAGGGAGCCGGATGCTTTAAATAAGGTTCCTCCTCGATCTCCAGTAGGATGTGAGAGATGAGAGCCATGAGGGGAGTGAACTACTCTTTAGGAACCAGCGCCTGTGGTCGGCGATCTGAGCGTCATGGAGGCGGGCTTTCGAGGTTGCACCGGCGTGATCAGTAGGCGGCGGTTTATTACCGGGGTTCTTGTCAACTTCTCTCCTGGAAGAATCCGCTTCGTCAGCGCGGATGTACTTCTGTGCCCGGCTCAGAAGCTCGGCGTAGGAACGCGGAGGCTTCTTATCCAGGAAGTAAGCGAATCTGGATGGACGAAGTCCCCGCTTTAGGGCCAAGGTGGCTACAGAGTCTTCCAGGTTGTACACCTCCAATGCTGCTTTCTTAAATCGAGCGACGAAATCCTTTAAGGTCTCGCCACTCTTCTGCTGGACAGCAAAGAGGCTATCTGCGACTCGTAGGATCTTTCGACAGGCATCAAAATGAGCCAGGAAAGATCGCTCAAGTTGCCGAAACGAGTTGATGCTGCGTGGGGGCAGACTGGAGTACCACGCGCGTGCCGCCTTGCGGAGCGTGGCCGGGAAGGCGACGCATATGAGGAAGTACGTCGCTCCCTGGACCTGCATGAGGACCTTGTAGCTTTCCAGATGGTCCAGAGGGTCCGTCGTTCCATCATATGGATCCAATTGAGGGAGACGGAACCAGGGTGGGACCGGTTCCTCCATGATATGGCGAGAAAGTGGGGGGCGACGCTCATACTCCGCCGCGTAAGGATCGGCGATCCGGCGGCTGAGCTCATCCAACCGTCGATGATACTCGTCAAGCCTTTGCTCAGCCCGATGGGTGGTTTTTCCGGGGAGTGTCACCTCGGGATGAATCGGAAGGAGCTGAAGAAGATCGCCGGCGCAAAGAATGTGCCCGCTTGGACTCTTTTTCCTCCAGTCGGTGGCGGGAACGACCGGAGCAGCGGGAGGGAGACCGTCGTCGCTTCGAGGTCCCTTGGTGATGAGGTTCGAGGGGTGAGCGGTGGGAGACCTCAGGCGGTGTCCGTCCTTGGTGAGACTGGACTGTTCCTCGCACCCCTTCGTCCAGCACAGGGGTTGAGTTACAGCAGCCAAATAATGCTCTTGCAGCCCCCGGACCATCGTCGTCAGATCCTGGACCTGGTGGGCTAGAACATCAAGCCGGTCGGGTTGGCTTGCCGGTGCAAGGGGCGGAGCATGGAGATTGGCCTCCGAATACTCAGCTCGTGGGATGCGCCCGGCTGTTTGACTGAAGGAAGCCTCTTGTGCTCGCGTAGTCACCATCGCTTCCTTTGCAAAATTGGAGGGGTTCCAGGGAGAATTTTCAACCCGGTCTGGCCCCCCTTCCTGGCGCGCCAATCTGTTGCAGCCGAATCACGTACGATGAGCGTCGGATAGGCTAGGATTGCTGCGTGCGCAAGAAGTCGCCGTCTTCCTTCTAGAGCCTGCAAAAAGTCCCGGACCGGTGGTTCCGGTGGGGACCCTCCGACGCCCAAGTCAGTGAGTCGTCCAACAGGGATATGATTTCTGTGTAAAATTCTTAAAGAGGAAGTCAGAGAGAGAGTCCCCTTGCATGGAGCTCGGGTCCTCCTTTTATACCTGTCGGGGATCCCGTTTACCTCGTTCTGTTGGAACCGTCGAATCTGTCCCGTTGTGATGTCTCACCGAACGGCAAGTCGTTGGACTGTTGCTGGATAAGGGCCGCTTATAGCGGTAACTGCCGATCAGGCTAACACTTGCCTGTGATTTTGGTGAGCGAGGTGCTTGGCAGTAGGCCTTAGATTACGGGATCGGTTGCATGAGACTAGTCATTGTGTATGTGGGAGATACTGAAGGCC